>VZSE01000979.1:1803761-1892884 GCA_013398275.1 Promerops cafer | reverse complement strand
AAATGTCTGACATCTGTATGAAGTTTGATCAGCAGGTTAATCCAGGTTTTCATATCCTCTGAGAGTTATGGTGGGTAGTGATAAATAGACCACAGCACATTTTCTTTATTCCTCTTTATTAAGAGGATTTTTTATTATTGTTTTCAAAAGCTTTTCTTTTTTCATCCTCCATTGCCATAAAACTGACTTAGGCAGTTATATTCTTGGCTTTCTCCTCTGCTATCTCTGAAATTTAATTTGTCTTAAGAAGGGAGAGTTAGCTATAAAAGTTATGAAATTCAATTTGAGAGAAGTAGAGTTTTCTAATCTTCTACTTCTATCAATAGCATATAATCTAAACATTACACTTGTTCTTATCTTTGCATTTGGGTTAATGTTGTGTCAAATTGCTGTCCACCTTTTAGCTCAAGCTTCTAGAATCATTGGCTATGCTTTGTTGTTCTTGAAGTACTGCCAGTCTTTTTGTTGCCATCTCTCATGCAGGAGGAGGATGTAGGCTGTCTCAGCATTGTGCCTATGCTTCATTCACCATCTCCTTGATGTATGAACATCACTAATTTTAACTTAATTTTGATAATACTTTAACTTGCAGGGTTTATTAAAAGTGATTAAACTCAGATTTACCTGGGTATTTATCTTACACATGCAAAATTCCACCTCTGTTGTGATGTATTTGTATAAAACTGTGGGTTTGTAGGGGGAGAAAAAAGATGTCATATTAAACAAGTTCTGTGTTTGCAGAATAGAGGCTGAAACTGTGGATTCATATAGATGTTGGCTTTCCTTAAAATGCTTATTTCATTCCAGTGGTGTCAGTATATGTAATACTTCTTCCTGGAAAAACAGGGCAAGAGTACAATGAGACAAATGCTATTGTTTCCTCTATGACTGCTTTACAGACTATTGACAGTGATGGTTTAAGAGAGTGATCATCCAATCTGACCCACATTGTAGAGGCCAACTTCAAGGTGCTGGTATTTAAGAAAATATAAAGGAGTATCTTTGTTACAGAAATCATTGCAAGACTGTACAGAGAGAAATATCTATGTGAAGCCTTGCTTTTGCCCTCTAGCACAACTTCTGTGCTGCTTTTATAATACATCTTAGGCATTAAATGGTAAAATAAGTTTTGCTGAGAAAAGAAGACAACTAAACCTGCAAATGGAGATATTAGTGATAGGGGAAAGCACCTCACTGATAATAGGATTGAGTCCTCTTTCTAAAATGGTGGTACATCCAAAAAGGCAAAGTTTTCCCGAGAGTTCTTGGAAGATTACTATTTGAATACTAATCTCAGAAATGCTGTTCATGGATGTTTTCCATTAAGTGAGTACTTCTTTTCCTTAACAGCTTGCACATAGCACTGCATTGTATGTGATGTGGTTCTGTCGCTGGCAAAATACACAGAGCCCATTTTCTCCTGGGGCTTTTTTCCCCTCATGAGATCTTTTCCCTATGATTTTTTAATTGTATTTAATTATATACTTGAGACCACACATCAGCCCTTCCCTTCAGTGGGGCAACTTAGCAGCCAAGCAGCAGACACTCAGTTGCACAGTCCTTTTGAAACTAAGACTTCTGCTCCTCTGACAACCTTGGCTGAACAGGCTCAAAGCTGCTGGAGTAATGGACAGGCAAAATAGTACTGACAGAGGCCTTGTTATTTTAGAAAGCCACCTTAAAATGTGGAAATAATAGTAAGCTGCCTTAGAGTCACTTCTCAGTAAGAGTGACAACATCTTATGAAGACACAATGCTTCAAGCTACTTGAATTCACAGCAGAGAGGCAAGGATGACTGAGTGCTTGAAGAGGGTTACCAGCTCTCAAGTATATTGGATAAGTGGAGCTAAGGACTATCATAAAGGATAAAGAAGTCAAAGTTTTCACTTTAGTTTACTTATACACATTAAGAGTGGCCAAAAGGTACTTTGTATGTTGAATGAAGGAATATCAAGTTAGTTAAAATAGGCAAAGAATGAAAACAAACCAGTAGGGCTTTATAAGAAAACTTCCCTGAATTTCTGGAGGATTAGGAAATCAGTTTTAAGTCACTGTCAAGTTATTTTACCTGGTAATTATTAAACTTACATGCAGGCTTGTAATCATCTCTCTTAGCAAGATGTCTTTAATTAATTTAGTCCTTAGAAATACAGTGGTATCTTTTACATTTGGTCTTTATCTTGGGTGTGAGAAGGGAACGTGTAAGAACATCTAATCATAATAGTCTCTGTTAACTTTTGTTGCATGAAATACAACATTTGACAGAACACAATCCCTTCATAACATTATTAACAGGACTGGATTTATCAAAGAGGACTAGACTTTCATGTCCTCAGGCTACTTCTTAGAAATGAAAAATCCTAATATAAGTCCCCAAGTCCCTTAAAGCTTTTGAACAAAGGAGATTTCTCTTTTATGTCTTCCTTTCTACAGCTTTTGAATGTAATGATTAAACAATGCAAATATATTTTTAAAGGAATCTGGTTTATACACTGCCTAACACAACAATAACAATTTCCATCAATTTTCTTTGACTGTAGGTGACAAAATTGTTGGAAGAACTGAGAGAGGCTAGGGAGAGCCAGAGTCCTGAAATGAAACATTTCTTGTGCCTGGAAAAGAAAATCAAGCATATAGAGAGCAGACATGCAGAAAGAGAGCATGAAATTCAAAAGGTACACCAGTGCATAACTGCATTTACTTCTCAAGAGCAATTTATTGGTTTAACTGTAATTTTATGGTATTTATTTAGGCTTATTTAGCTCGCACTGCAGGAGGAAAGTAGTTTTTATACAGCCATGGTTTTGTCTTTGCCTGCTAATGCAAGTGAATGTAGGTGCAGGCCTGGTCAGCTCAACCCTGCTGTGGTAATTAAGATTACTTGTCTAACTTCCTTGCAGTCTGGCCTAAGAAGGCCTTGCTGTTCCAGAGGGGTGGACACTGTGACCTCTGGAGTCAATTATCATTATTTCATACTTCAGTTGCACAATGAAAGCGAGCTACTGAAAACTGACAAGAGTTTGGAATGCAGAGTCTAAGCTATTACACATTCCTCAGTTGAACTGTAATTATCTAGTCCTAGCAGCCCTATTCAGAAAAGCGACGTTAAAAGTATAGAAATACCTTATTTTATTTTAAATTTTAAAACCAGATCTCAAGGAATGTACTTCTAATGTACAGATTTTTTTGTCGTAGAAGGATTTCTTCTTGTACATTTCTATATCAGATACCTATTTTCTTTCAAAAAAGACCTGTGCATAAAACAAGTAATTGGATTAAAAACAAATTCTGTTGCCACTGTTACTTTCGTTATTTTTGTTCACATCCTGTCCTGCTAAAGGTAATACAGTTCATTGTTTGCTATTGATTTGCTTTTATATAATGTGAGCATGTCTTTACCATTTCTGTGAAGTGTTTGCTGCTGCCTACTCTGTGACCTATCTCCACTGAATACCAATAGTATTTACTAAGATGTTTTGGGGTGTTTTTTAAAGAAATAATAGTATACATAATTAGTACTAAATAATTTAATCTTTTTGTGATGCTCCTGCCCTTTTTATGTATTAAGCTTTGGGTTTTGTTTTGTCCTAGTTTTTCTCCTTTAACCATCAGCACTGAGGCATTGAACAGTTGCCCAAATGAATTATGTCAAAATGAATAGTGTAGAAAAGGAAATTGCAGAGCATGATGTTAACAGGTTAGCCTTAGAATCAAACTGCAAATATGATAATTACAGCCTTTAAGTGATAGGCTTTCTTTAAAGAATCTATGACAATTAATCGTAGTGTGGAGATTTTGGTATCTTATGTTCTTATGTTTAACATAAGAACTTCACAACCTCTTACGTTGTGTAACTTAGTAGGATTATGTCAGGGATTCGTGTTAAAGTTATTCACACCTTTATCTGCAGCAGCATCAGATTGTTGTGACTACAGAACAATTTCTGATAATTCATAGAACTTGTGGTTTGTAAAAGTAGAGTAGTAGGCTACAACATGTAATTCAGATTTAGTTTGTTTTGCAGAGTGTTATTTTAATTACCACATTTAAGTGGCAACTCAAAAAGTTAATCTTGATTTGTAGAGGGTTTTATGTTATATGCTCAGCTTTGCCTTAAATATTCAAATTTAATTGCTGTTTTGGGGAGGGTAAGTTAAATTCTCCTGGGGTTCATTAGTCAATAATCAATTCTATCCTTCTGTCATTAATGCAAATATTTAAAGGAATATGCTATCAGAATGGTTTTTGTAATATTCAGAACAAATTGCTTCCACCTAATGTGAGCATTCAGCTTTGAGAGGTAAAATGATGTGGCAGATTTTTGCAAAGTGGCAGCACTGGCTGAGTATTGGTGTAGGAAGTCACAGTGCTGACTTTCTTCTAATTTGCAGGCAACCCAACTAACACAGCACATTTCTGAAGTAAGGCAAGCCCAGGAGGTTGAGAAGTGGCGAAGGCTGGCACAGCAGAAGAATCAGGAACTGGAGAAATTCCGAACGGAATTGGATTCAATACTAGATGTTTTACGTGAACTGCAGAAACAAGGGGTTGTTATTCCTGCACCTGATTCCAGTGGATTCAGAGTGACAGACAGCTGTTAGAAGACATGATTAGGTGGTAGTTAAGTAGGCCAGCAGAATTTTAATATTCAAAGTTATGTATAGAAATGTTATTGAAAATCATTATTTTAACGTGTATAAATTGCTTTACATTCTGATCTTCTCTGGAATCTCTCATGTCCAGAGGCAGATTTGCATTGAGTAATACTCTAGTCATACTGTGTGTCTTCTATTTTATTAGTAATAAATTTACATATTCTTTTTAATAAGAGGAATATTGAGGTTATTCCATAAATTCAACTACCATTGAAAAATTTCTTTTTTCACAGACTGTAGAACGCCTGAATGCCAGAATGCCTGAATATTTTTAAGTTTGATTTCTAACTTGTCTTACAGTGATTCCTTTGCGAAAAATTTGAGTAGTAAGCTGTTTCATTTGTATGTTTAGTGTATAGCATTGATGTATTTCATTCCATAGGGCAGGAAAAATATCTTTTTCCAACATTTGCTTCTCTCCCTCCAATTCATATAATATTCCTTCCCTTAAGACCCCTTTCCACTTTAGTGAATGATTGGAGGGCTGGAACAGAGCAGGCATTCCCTGGTGGTGCTCAAATTCAAGCTGTTATTTGTTTCCTTTTCAGATAATTCCAACTGTGCTGGTAAGACTGATAGCAGAGTGGGTCTGCACGAATTCTTACAGGGCAGATACAGAAAAAACCTATAAAATACAGTGTAAGTGTAGTTATTGGTGTCCCTTTTAAAAGGGAAGGCTGTACTGATAAGGTTTTTTACAATGGGCTGTTCAGGATCTGACATAGTAAGTACCTCTGTAGGTGATCTTGACAGACTAAGAGACCAGTCAGATGTGAAGACAGTATGCTAAAGCTCAGACTTCAGGGATGTGTAGGTGGGGAAATTTAGAGTTAAAATATTGAGCAGGTTAGGAAAGGGGACAGGGGAAAAAGAAAGTAAAAAAAAAAAGCCACCCAACCGAAAAATCAAAATACCAAGCGTGGAGGTAACTTTCTGCTGAACTGACTGGCATCATGGCAGGTAACACACTGAATGTTGGAGGCTGTTGCTTTCTCCCTCTCCTCAGGCCCTGCCAGTTACACACCTGTGCTGTAGAGCAGGTACATAGGAGCAATTCCTACTGCAGCACAAATGTGTACCTTCAGGTGCTACACTTTTGGTCTCTTCTTTCAAGAAAGAGATGGACCCAGTGGAGGGGAAGAATCATCACTCCAGGAAATGCAGCCCTAGGAACCTCTGAAGCCATCCATAGAACTGCACTGCTCCAGAGAGGAGACTGGGGCAGATGATGAGCATGGCTGTTACACTTAACATATATGAAAAACCTGTTGCTAAAAGCAAGAAGCAGCAATTAAAAATAAAGAAAATTCAAAATAGATGATGATAGCTATTTGGTGGTTGGAAGGCATGCTTTCCCAATAAATCAGTACCTTATTAGTTTGAAGTTTCAGTGGCTGCAAGTCCTTAAGAATTCCAAAGCACATATATTGAGGTTGTGTCTCAATCAACTATACTTATTTAGGGCAAAGAGAGGATGAAAGCTAGAATGTACTCCTTAGGTCCCTGAGGACCTGCAGTATTGGTTGAACCTAGCATTTAAGTCAGATGTGAAATAGTTCAGGTCTGTGCTTGTGTGTTTATGTATCATGTTCTTAAGGGACCAGCAGTAAACGTTCATTTTCTCTCATACAAGCATGTGGCATAGCATGCATAAAAAACAGAAGAGTATAACAAATTATACCATATAGACATAGACAGTACTTAAGTGCAAGGTTTTTTCTTTTTGGCACATACACAAACATAAAATGAGCCTCTATACAGATATATATAGATATTTAAAAAGGATGGTCAGTTGCCAGTTAATATGGCAGTTGTAATTGTTTCATGTTCAGAGATTTTCAGTATTTTTATTTTGTCCCCATCTAACAAAGTATTAGTCTATATTCACAAAATGTGTATAAATAAAAATGCTTTGTATATAAAATACCAGCTATGTGTAAATATGATGCATTTTCTTGATTTGGGTCTGTTTTGCAAATGAAAAGGATAAAAATTGAATCATTTCAACTAATTTATTTCCTGTATGATTTGCTATATGTGTAACATTGTATTAAAGTATGTGACCTGAAGTGAGAGATGTTTTTTCAACTACTGCAAGCCTTGTGTTCCCAGAAAGGCCAGGTGGTTCCTAGGAGGATAGAGGGTCCTAGGACAGGAATCCTAGAGGAGGCATTTCGAGTTACTGGAAACTCTCTCCTGTGTAAGATGCTGAAGTCAGCAACAGAAGGTTGCCCTAATGTTCATGCAGTTCATTCAAACACTTTTTACAATTCTTACAGTCAGTTCTCAGCAATTGCTGGTATCTCACGTAGTTGGAATTAAATTCTGAGTCCGTTTTACTGAGCAGGGACAGTATTATTTAACATTACTGTATCCTATCAGATATATAATGGTTTATACTGTTTTCTTACAAGTATTTATGCAGTTGTACACTCACTGAAGAATGGTCTTCAGTTTTTAGGCATTTGCCATGAAGTGGTCACTCTACACAGTGACAGACTCTGGGCTTCAATGGCTGCAGTTAGGGTGTCCTGTTAGAGAACTAAGGTGAAAGTTTTAAGTTCTCTTCTAAAGTTGTTACTGACTCTCTGAGGATTTCAGTGTGATTTTTCAAGCAGTAACATAATTATATACTCCTCATGTATATTTTTCCTTTTCTTGTGCCATCCTGTTTCATCATGCTTTTCCAGGAGGCATGATGGATGGATTAAAGGAATTAAACATAATATCTTTAAATCATTGCCTAATTCTTAGCTGGACTTCATCTGTTTACAGCAAAGCAGCTGGAGTATAATAATTTGAATTGTCATGTTTGAAGCTTTTAAGAAATCATGTGAACAGCTGGATAGGTGACTCAGTGACCTAGATTGCTTCAAGAGAGGAAAACACAATGTGCAGAAAAGGATCAGATTTCATCATGGCACTTGGGGCAGAGACAGCAGTGTGTTCCATTTCATGTTCTATGAAATACATGTCAAAATTGTTCATGTAACAAATTAAATGGGTTATTGTGAATGGAGACTTTATTTGATGGCACATAATACATTTTGAAGTCTGCCCCTCTATCCCATATTTAACCTATTCTGGAAAGTACAAGGAAGAAGGACAAATATACCAGCACTAGTGGATTTTGCAAATCCACTTCTGCAGGGAAGGGGGGGGGGGGCTCATGCATCAAGTGTTGCCCTGACTCTTGAACAGAAATCCAGTGATATCTCTGAATTGAAAGTAGCCTTTCACACAGCTAACTACATACCTCTCATCCAAAAATGAGAAAGCATAGGCGTCTCTTGCTCTCGTTGGAGAACGTGTGGTAGAAGGTTCTTCTCTGCTGTCCTTGCTACCTGTCAATATCCCAGGCTAAAAAGTGGCAAAAAATGTCAGTGTTACAGTATTCAAGGTCGGGGACTCAGGTGCATAAATACTTGATTTCATGACAAATATACCTTATTTACTTCACCTTGCAGTCTCAGAGACTATAGCTCTGGATTAGAGAGCTCTGGATTAAATAGTAGAGATGATCACAGTTTTACCATTCTCTTTCTGTTCTCTATGAGCAGGCATTTACTGATTTTACATTATAGGTTTTGGAGTTTTGCCTTTTTTTTTAAAGATACACACCTAAAACTCATTTACACAGAAGAGCATTTTGCAAGTATTTACCTTTGAAAACTGGTATAAATAACTTGACCTAGTAAGTTCTTACAGAATACAAGGCATGTTTAGGCAAACACACATAGGTAGCTGGCTTAGAGGAGCTGTGTCTCTCTGCAGTTAAATCTGCTGCAAGTGATGCATTTATACTGAGTTTTGAGAAGAGGCTTGAGGCCAAGCACTAAGAAAACTCACAAAAATTCCATTTTCAAACACTATTAAATGCCAAGTACTCCTTTTGAAGATTACTCTGATTGAAACACTTTCTATTTTGTTTCTACTGCATCAATGAGTTGATCTTCTGAGAAAAGATGAATTTTTTAAAACAGGTTATATATTGCCCTTTCACCTGAGGCAAAATATGTGTTATTCTTAAAAAGGAAAAAAAGAAAGGAAGGACAGCATTAAAATAGCTGCTTTTGAAGACTGCAGAACGTTTTTGCATTTGCCTTTGGCTCTGCTTTAAGGCAGAGGCAGAGCAAAAATCTGAATCAGACTATTGCTGCCACAGTGTCTCTGAAGTGGTGTGGGAGCAGTGGGGACTGACAGGTTATTTTTCTGTGAAGAGCAGCATGAAGGACTTTAACTATAGAAGGGAGATAAAGATGAAAAAAAGTAGAACCATCGTCAGGAAAGAACAGAAGCAGGAACCAAACACTTAAATAGCTTTACAGGATTAATCCATGCTGCAGAAGGATATTAACTATGCAATTCAAATGTGTTGTAAGTTAAGTTGGCATCGTCTCTGGGTCATTTTATTAAGTACCTTTCATCTAGGCATTATTGCCAATATCCATACACAAAATGCTTCCTTTTTCTCCCCAAAGTAGTAGTTATGTACCCAAAGAAAAGCCACTGATATGTAAGATAACAGCAGAAAAGCATAGGCTAGCCTACAGGGAATAGCAGCATCTTCTTTTTTTAAAACCCCACCTGCATTATTTTGAATCTTCTGAAACTTTTGAGATTTTTTCCCCCAAAGGGGTTGTGGAGCACCGGAACAGACTGCCCAGGAGAGCAGTGGAGTCTCCATCCCTAGAGACTTTAAAAAGCCACGTGGCACAGGGTGAGATGATTTAGAGGGGCACTTGGCAGTGCTGAGTTAATGGTTGGATTTTAACCAAAAGATCTTAAAGGTCTTTTTCCAACCTGAATGATCTGTGAAACGTAGTTTAAATGCCTTAAAAATAGCCTTCATTTCTCAGTTGCAGAGGAGGTGGATTCCACATAGATTTGCCCTTCCTTCAAGCAGTATTGCTGTTTTCAAGCATGGCAAAGGAAAAACTAAAATAAAAATAATAGCTCAAACATTACTGAAGGCAGCTCACTCATCTAGGAAGTAGATGCCGTATTCAGAGACAGATTTCCCAAATTTAGGAAAAGGAAAGTCCACACCTACAACCTTCATACTTGTAGTTATGTACTTCCTGTGAAAAGGCCTTTTCTGCACTGGAAACATTTTACTGGAGATGTGCATTGCAGCTCATGGAGCTGTGCTCATTCAGAACAGGGTTCATTTCAGTCTTCACTGGGAACTATCATCAGCAATAACCTGCTAGCTTTAAAGTCTCTGCTTTGTTTTAATTGTAATCCTGTTGCTTTAAACACTAGCAAGTCCTGCAAGAATCACATTTGAAAACAGGAAATTAAGCTGTAAGTGGTGTGTAATAAGGGCACAGGACATAAAAACAAAAGATGTTTCCTGCACTCTTCCTACACAATTTGTATTCCTTAAATGCTTAACCCATTCATTCTTTCCTATTTGTAAGGTGAAGAAGGGATGAATTAATCAGCATTTAAGTGGCTGAAGAATGTATCAGCAAGTCTCTAACCTCGAACACAGATGTGTTGGGTGCAAAGCACGTTAATTTCAAGAAAATCCAGTTAGGCGTGTCTGGAATCTACTCTTTATCTCAATTAAGAACTTCCTGCAGAGCATACTTGAAACCCAGCAAAGTGTTTGAACTTGGTACCTCTGCATCTTATATGCTTGCTCTAAAACCACTGTCATTAGTTACCATCTTTTGAAGAAAGCTAAAATACAATTTTAAGTGCTCTCAAAGGTTCAGAACTTAATTCCATCTCTAAAAAATAAGGTTGAAACTACACCTATTCAAATCCTTACCAAATCTTTCACTGGGAGGAACAGCTGGGGTTGCAACACTATCCCAATTGAGTACAAAAAGAAGATGGAGTACAGCTTAGCTATACTTTTGGAGTTGGTCCTCTCAGCTCAAAGCCTGCTAGCACTTCACTGGCCAATGAGTAAAGAAATGACCTTTTATAAAGGCAAAAAGCATAGGAAGGTTCAGCCTATTAGCAACACATGACACCAGCTTAACATACCACCACCATTTGCATGTAGTAACTTTATTGGCAGAAGAAAAATAGGTTTTTTCTTATTTCTTGTGATTTAGCTACTGAATCCTGTAATTACTGAACTGGAAGTTCACATCAGCAATTAAGAGAAAAAAGAAAAAAGAAAACAATTAAATCACAGTTTGAATTTGTGTGTAGAGTACTAATTCCATGTCACGGGCAGCTGATGAGGTGTCATTCTGAAGTATAATTACAGGCACCAATTTACTTTTACTCAGCAGTAGGTAGTGATAGCATTTTGTAAACACTGTAATTTGAAACAATTTAATTTGAAAGGTATTCCCTCTGGAAGCTTTGTAAATTGGGTTTAACCTGCACCAAAAAGCAGTTAGGGATCAGAAATTGAAGTTAGTCCCAAGCAGATATTTATTGTGCTGCTCAGCTTCAGGCATCCTTACTGGGAGTAGCAGAAACTACAGAACCTCCCCAGGGGCTGTTTATTCCTTTCATCAGTCTTCTTTGAGATTTACACTGTCCTTGGCCAATGAATTTTCACAGAGCTCCCAATGCCAGGCTCCAGCCTTCACAGTCAAATTGTTATCCTTCAGAAGCTGGTCATAAGTAGTCATTTAAAAATGAAGAACAACACAAGAAACAAACAAAAAAAAAATCAAAAAGCAAAAATAACATGGGGCAAAAGTTTTAAGACCACAGAAGGCATCAGAATAAAGCATTCAGTGTCTTAGTTCTTGTCTAAACTTTGTTCTATCAGTACAGCCAATCTTACATATAATAAAAAGCACAGGTCTGAAATACCTTCTGTAAAAAGAGCAGGAGGCCAAGAAAGGCTTCAAACTGGACAACAATGGGAATGTTTACCTTTTAAAGACTTTTTCAATCAAGGATTCGCTGTTCAGATTGCATAACCAGTTTGCTTTATAAAATGATTGGTGGCTCTGAGATGAGGAGATCATCCTCACCTAATGAAGAGTTCTGCTCAGTGTTCACAAAGTTAGGAATGTTAAATTTTGTAAGACAGTGTAGGTCTTCCTCAAACATTCCACTGCTTTTGGGAACCTCCTGGAAGTGGGTATTACTCTCCAGACTTGGACCTTTCTGACTTTCTTTTTCTTTGTTCATATGGTCCACTTCATTAATGCAGAAATGGAAAAGTGACTGGGATTCTTCAGCCATTTGGTGAGAAAAGACTCTCTCAGACTCCAGAGGTCTTCCAAAATCTGTCACAAAGCTGTTCATGCGAAATCGTTTTTCAGACAGTTCTGCATTGCTATGGAGGAAAAAGAAAAATACAGTAAACACAAAAGTAGAACTATTTGAGTTCTTATCAACAAGTTTGGTTTCAGCAACCATTATGTTCAGGAGAAAAGGAAACCCTACAGTTTATCTACCACAGACTTTAGAGCCAGCACTATTTATTATTTTCTGCTGAAGCAATTTTAAATCTTCATTTGTCATGATAATTTTCCATGGCAATAAGTTAATGCCAGCACTCTTAAATGGCAGTTCTAGTAATCAATATACTATAATAATCACCTCACTGAATGAGTTTATAAACACTCTTGATTTCAAGTAGTAACAATTGTTTTAAATGGCTCATAAGAACAGTTTGAGAAATTCCTTGCTAGACAAAATGTTTCTGAGGCACAGGCAGCTCTGCTCTCACTAAGGAGGGCATTGAGTGCTTGTTTGTCCAGACATCAAACCATCTCCTCCTCTGACTTCAAACAATGACATTCAGATTTCCAAATTAGGAGAGTTGGAACTAAAGACTGCTTTAAACACCAGCAGTCTTAACAATCCAGGCAGCCCAGGATGGATGGTTTAACATGGTTTTTGGCAGTTTTCTCTATAAATCTTACCTCAAACCAGCACCAATCTGCATGGACTCATGCAGGAGCCGTTTGCAGTTGGGGGTGAGAAGAGCTCAAGCTAGATAACAGTTTTACAGATTCATTCTTTGTCAGGCTGAATTTATCTGCTATCATCACAAAATGCAAGTTATTTGCATTTGGAAGGCAGTAGAGGTATTCAGAGAATGAGCACTGAAACATGTTCTCAGAATATTAATTTTGTTAAGAACTAATAAATCATACTGTTCCCATCTGAAGATGTAGCAAATGACACTGGAGTCAGATAATTGGACACCTAAAGGCCCACCCAGCACTGAAGAGTTTTTCAGTGTAATTTCATTGCCTCAAGCCTGCAGTAGGAGATAAGTGCCTACAAGCTTTTGAAAGCCTCAGACTACACCTTCAGAAATCTACCCACTAAAATATTCAAGTTGACAGGATACCTACCATTAGTCTTTCAGGCGCAGTTAAAGATCCCTGCTTTTCAAAAGCTAATTTACTTCCATTTTACATGATGGAGGAATTCTGTCCTCACAAAATCGCTTCCACTAGCCTAGAAATCAAAGCAGTTCTCTAGTTTGTCAAAACTGTATTGGCTCACTCTGCATTTCAAAGTGAACCAGGCAGAAGAATAACATTTAAATTGATGTAAGACTGACCAGTAACCAAGTAATAATCTGCTGTATACACAGCAGGGGGCAAACAGCCTGGAATAATTCTGAACTGACAACTGACATTTATGTATTTATAATGCAGTCAAAAGCACCACTCTGAGTTAAGTTTCATATATTATTTGGCAAATCTGTCCCAAGAGTTTCTAGGTAGTGTTGTGGTACAGGCAGTAGAGATAGCAAATAAGCACAGAAAGGAGGACACGCACTGTAAGCCCAGGAAGAAGTGACTGCAGAAGAAAGTTTAAAATGCATCCACTACAGGAGTAGAATTACTTCCTAGATGTGGAAAGTGCTTCATAATCCAGTGAACTGTGAAGGAGCAAAGGCTGACCATGCAGAGAGGCACACAAGACTGGCAAGGGCAACCTAATCTTAATGGAAGAACAGAAGATGCAAATAAATTTTACAATGACCCAGAATGCTGAGGATATATGATGAAGGATAAACCTGTATTCATGAGCAGGGAACACGTGATCTAATATACAGTGATATTTTTGGATTTTGAAGTTCACAAACACCAGCTTTGAATTTTGGAGAGGAATTTTATTATATTTTCTTAAAACTAGACTAGAAACTTGCATAGTCTTGCTCATTACAGTCTGCAAGAATTTCTCAGCAGGTATCTTTTCAGAACGCTCAAGAAAAGCAGCCTCAAAAATCCCAGGCTTACTTAACCAAGATCAACTGATTTCTTAAAAAAAATCAGTTATCTAACATTTACTGCTTTAAGATTACATCAGCCAGTATTTGGTACAGATAGGTTGCATGATCTCTTGCATTTCTTGCACAAATGTGCTCTTAGGAACATTTGCAAATGCAGAAAGAAATATGGCATGCTTTCCTCTCCTAAGTGATGAATGAGAGCATTTTTCAGAAGTTCAGATATTGCTAACAATTTGTTTTTTCAGTTGCACAAGCTAATGTTCCACACATACTTATATATGCAAGCAAACAAATGAGAAATGCAACAGACATAATTTCCATAACTGATTAAATTTCTGCCAGTCCCCATCCATATCCTGTCCATTCTGGTCTGAGAATGTACCTAATTCTGAACATCTTGTGTAATTTTGAAAAGTACTTCCTATCATACCCCTTTATATTGAGCCAAGAAAAGCATACTACTAGAAAAAAAAAAATCAGAGTATTCTACTTTGGATCCATCCATGTGAGCCCAGGTACACTTAATCTCTCACATTAATGGTACTTTAAAGAACAGCCAAATAGCCTTACTGAAGTCAGGCTTCAGAGACTTCATCCATCAATCAAGCTGGCTTTCTCCCAGGACCTAGGAATCCCATTAACATCTATTTCTAAAGGAGGGCTCAAGGCAGCCCACTAATGAAACACCGAGTCATGAAGAGTCCAGTCAGGTATAAAAATAGAAGATGCAGGCAAACTAAAACCAGTCTGCTCTGATTTTACAGGCAGCTGTTCTCCAGTTTTTACATAAATGTATCAAAAATAAGAGAACACAACTGTATTCACTGCCCTTAGCATGTTCCCTGAGGATCCTTGTTCAATACCATGAGCATTTCATTACCAAATGTTGAAAAAACTGCTCAAAATTGTTAAAGGTGCCAACTCAGCATACAGAGCAAGTGGGCAAGCACTCAGGCACACAGCTCCCAAAACTCCAAAGAGATCCACAACAAATACAGGAAGGAATAATTGGTCTCACTCCAGCAACTGAAGAAAAATTATATTAAGGTGTAGAACTGAAGGGACTTCTGGAAGTCTCAAGAAGGGCAAGTCTGAATTCTGACCACCTTATCTGGATGTAGAAGATGACCAAAGGTGGACATTTCACAAACACTCGAGGACACTGTTCTGAGAAGATTGATGAAAAAAACAGAAAAAAGTGGGAGATATCAAGCAGGCCTCTGCTACTTCTAAAGTAAATTTTTACAAGTGTAAAAATTTTTGACAAGTATCCATATTAAATTCTCTCTATATATGTATTTTTGACTTCATCACTTTTTCCCCTCTCAAACTGTCCACATGGGGTCCAGACTCATGCTCAGCTAATAAATAAGATCTTTGTGAAAAGAAGGCAGCACACCAACAATTACAGGGATTTTAAATCTGTTTGGGAGCAATGTCTGGCTACTTCATAACAGTCTGTAGGGGAAGCAAAAATACCAGCATGTCAGTTCTGGTAAGCTGGATTCTTCTGCCTCTGTTTTCTTCTCACAGGAGCAAAACTTTAGGAGCACAGAAGAGGCTCAGGATGTACATCTGCCCTCCCTAACATGTCCCTGTCTCTCCAGATGTGCTATTACACGGAGTTCCAGAGCCAGTTTACAGGTGATTAAATAGCAGAGGGGCTCCAGGAGGCAGAGACAGGCTGCTTTAGGAAGTGATAAGCACCAGCAATTGCCTTTTACAATCAGCTTCTCATCATTGCTACCTGCCTGCAAGCAATCTCACGCTCCAGAGAGGCTTTTTATTTCCACTTTATGGCACACAAGCCTGAGAGGAGATGTGGGTTCAAACTTTCTCAGAGGAAGGGATACTGACAGCCTGCATCCTGTGCAAATGCAGATAAACCACTGAGGCAAGGCATGGTCTGTACATACTTACCAGCCAGAAAGAATAAGAAATAGAGAACTTTCAAGGGACCCTGGCTTTAAAGAAATGTTGAGCTGATCTCTACTTCAGCATCTATTGCAATTTCTCAGTAATAGAAACTAAGACACTCAGATCTCAGGGGTTAAGGGAAGATTTTGCAAATACTACCCAAGTGTGTCTTTGGACTTGAACACACCAACATTTGGAAACCAGCCAGGCTACAGCTTCCTTAATTCAAGATCTGCACTGCCTTTTTTTTGTATCTATTTTGTTGATAATCACAGTATCACTCCATGAAAACTTGAGCCTACTTAGAACCATCCCACCTGTTTGCAAAACAGTAATCTAAAGGCACCTGTTTGGCAGCCTACCCAAAACATCCTTTTAGAATGAAAATACTAAAATTACTTCAAATGAAGACAGGCTGCACTGTTTCATAAGAACAGACTAGAATAAAATGGTACAATGTCAGCACTGTCACTGCTTGTTTGGGGGCTGCAAGTGCCCAGGTGTACACTTAGCAGGCTGGATTTCTTTATCCCATTTCCAGACTCACTCTTGATGTGGTGCTCCTGTCTTCGTCAGCAGGGTGAGGACAAAAAACATGAAGATGACAAAAACTGCAAGACCAACCCAAAATCCAATCACAATGGAATCTGGTGAAAAAAAAAAAAAAGAGGAAACAAGATGATCAATATTTTACTTGCACTTGCAAAAAGTTGCCTTCCACAGGCAGCATGAGTGCAAACCCAAAACAATTTGCAGCTTACTTCTGGGTGACAAAGAGAAGGGATAATCAAATTTATCTTTATCTATTTTTAAACAGAAAGCTGCCATTGAAAATCTCAGTTTGAGACCAAATTCTGCTGATGGCTAGACAAACCAAACAGTAGATAACAGAGGGAAGACCATTCTCTTGGTTAGTGAAATAAGAGGAGCTCCTTGTGTGATGCCAGGCCCATTTCCAAGCATTGCTTTGGAACTCCAGTCCTAGAACTTGGAAGGGAGGATTATTTGATTTTCCTAAAAGTCCTCTGTCTCTGTAGAACTGAACTCCTGCTATTTTAAGTTATTTCTGCCCCAGACCATTAAGTTTCTGGATTTAAATGGATTTCCTTGACAAAATATGTTTAGGAAAACCTTTTAGTGGCAAGACAGAGGGTTCTGCAAGAAACTATTTGCTACTTCAATTAATATCAATAACCAACAGATACAAGATGTTTTTGAATAATTTTCAATTTGGGTTTCCAACTTAAGTACAGAAAACTGCAACACAATGTCAGAGGAGCTCAACAGATTTAGACAAAAAAGTCAGACCACCAGTTAATCAGTAGCAAGACACCAGTGCAATAGCCAAATACAGCAGCCATTGGGAAGAGCACAGCCTTTTGCCTGTGTGCTTAAACTGTATCTACTGTTCTCATTTATAGCAAATGGACTGCAGACAATTTGCCAGTACTACTAAAAACAAATCTATGTCCACTTAACAACTTCAAGGTGGATCCACGGTTGCTCAAAGTTGTTCAAAGTTTCCAGGAACTTGATTTAGAGAGGTTCAAGTGAGACAAACATATTTCCAGACAACAATCAACTGATTAGCATGGACCAAAGTTACAGACCAAAGTTACCAGCACTCGATATTACCTGGCCCAGGACCCATCAGCACCCAGGTATTTTTTCACCTGTCATTTCAGTTAGTTATTCTTTGCTTATGCAAGTATTCAAAACTTCCACTGTAGAAGTTCAAAAACATTAACATATAAACATTCAAGAGGGAGGGCTTGGTCAGGACAGGAATCTTTTCTACCCTTACCTCTCATTACACAGCCCCTACCAAACCTCAGAGATCCTCACTGGCCGTAATGTCTGACCCAGTGCAGCAGGCACAGCACAGAACTGTTGAATTTCCTACAGGACTAACTAAAGACAATGAAAAAACAAGGAATCAGCTGTGGTGCTTGACCCCAGCTGTTAATCATACTCCCACTGTGAAATATCTTCCATGCTAAAAGGCAGATGTGGAAACTGGAAATCAACTCAAACCATTCTCTCCTTCCCTGCAAAGTCAAAATGCCTGCTGCAACTTGAGATTTTCTCCCTGAGAAAATACTTTATCACAATGAAGTCCCTCCTTAATCCCTTTCTTATGTGAGCTAAGGAGGTTAAGTTTCAAGGCTCCCACTGCAATATTTATTCCATCTCTCCTATGCCATATTTTCCCCTCTCAATACCTTGTGTAAAATAACTGGAATGTGGTTTGAGTATAGGTCTCTGTGATGGAGGGGGAGGAGATTTTAATACTCCTTTCTGCTTAAGCATTCTGCCATGAGTTTATTTCTGTAATTCCACATATTATGTGCACTAAATTACTTTCAGAATCATTCTGTAAGCACAGCCTGTATTCACTGGTTCAAGACATACCTTATGGTCAACCTTCCTAATACAAAATAGCTCATCCTGCTGGACTTTGTAGTACCTGAAGATTTCATCTAAAAATAAATACTCCCTTTAAAATATTTACCACTTAAACATTTATAGCTGCTAGTACCTGCCACTTAGTCAGACATGCTTGGATGGTATGCAGCTGCATTAGAAACCAGAATGTAAAATGCAATCAACGTGACTAAAAAATATGCACATAGATTATACCAATCAAGCGGAAAAATTTAACTGAAAGGAAAAAAGAAAAAAAGAAAATCAAGGCTCTGATAAACTACTGCTCCCCACAAAAATCACACCTTCTATTGTGTGCTGAATAACAAGCCTGTTTTGTGGTTGGTTTGGTGGCCCTGCTCCCAACAGAATTCTTAAGTTTACTGAGCCTAATGCTACATCTTCCTTGCTTTATTGTGCCTCCGGACACACTTCCAAACCTCTGCTGTATAAATTACATTGTTTGAATTTGTTTAAAATTCAAGCAGGTATCCTGAGTTCTCTTCAGTATTTCATTTAGGTCTCACTTACTTAAGTGGAAATTATTCAAACCTACTAAATTCTAAACACTTATTCAAAATTAACAGTACATAACCCAACTTTTGTCCAAAAAATATGGTATGAAGGACATTTATACTGTCCAAAGTTACTAACACGTAGTCATAGGATACTTTTACATTTTCAAGTTGCAGTTTCAGCCTTCCTTTTCTTCATAATACAGACTCATAACATCCCAGCAGCAGTTCCAAGTACTCTGATCATTGCTACCTATTTTGCTTCTCACTAACATTACTGAGGCTTCCTCATTTTCAAAGGCACAAAAAGTGATTTTTTTCTTATCTCTGCCAGTCACAAGTATCTCCTGGCTATCTTTGTTTATTTGCTTTCTAAAGCTTTAATGTACAGAATATCTGGTCCATACTTTTCCAGGTTTTTTCATTTCTAATTCCTGCCTTCACTTCTTCTCCGGCCGAACATACTTTTTGCCTTTTTTTTTTACTTCTTCTGCTGTCATATATTTGAAACATCACTGCAGCTTTTTTTTTTTTTTTTTTTTTTGTGTGTGTGTAGATTATTTTGTCAATTCTTTTTCTCACGGGTCACTTTGAATAAATTTTTCTCTGCTTTCAAAAAACAGGCTTCTGAATTCCTTTATATTTAAATCAAATCACCTAAACTGGAGTCCATTCCCTGTTGAGCTCTCCAACATAAGTTACAAGCATTCATTGACACCTTTTCTTTGTAAGTATTCGAGGTCTCCCTCTGCATACAGCCCTTGTTTAATCTCCTCTCCTGAAATCCCAGTTTAGGATTTCAAAGAAGTTCATGTCTGATCACATTGCCTCCACATTTCACAACAATCTCAGCTCAGCTGGCAATAGCTGCAACAAGAACACACCATGTCAAGAAATAACATCCCATACACAACACAGATTATTCCTTTAGTAGATTAAACTCTGCCCTGTGGGGAATGCATGCAATGACACTGAAGGAAACAGAGCCAACTCCAATCTATCAGCTCAAACAAAGAAACAAACAAACAAAAACTAAAGAAAATCCACCATAACTAGAAGGGACTTCCTAGATCACAGATTCAAGTACTACTAACGACATCTTTCATCAAGCTCCACCTGAAAAGCAGTTGTTACTTCTGTCCCATTCTCTAAGAGCTGTCCAGGACCTTCTGCTCTAGGAACAGCACAGCCAGACAGGGAAGCTCAGCTGCCATGCTCAGCATGGCAATCACTTTGATGGCAATCCAAGACCTGATTTGCAGCTCTGCTTTCTGCAACCCAGAGGCAGCTGTCGTTTGTATCTTTTTGTCCCATCATGCTGTTTGAGACACTGAGCTGGAAAGATGTGTACATAACATTTCAGTTGATCTTTGCAACCAGTAATCTTTGCAAACAGGTTTAACCTCTGATTAAGTGGAAGAATGGAAGATCAATTAAAAACATGATGAAAGCCCACATTTTTCAAGTATTTATCATTTGTAAAAATAGAGACAGTAATCAGCAGACTTTTTTGGGGGGAAAAAAATAAAAAGTAAATTCTACTCTATTTTTTTTTCAGAAGTGTTAGTGATTTCAACAAGTTTCTTCTGTCCCTTGCAGAGCTTCCCCAAAACCTTCTGACTGTTTAGAGGCAAGGGAGATCAGCCTTTCTGGGCTGCTGTTTTTTGCCAGTGCAGACACTACTTTTTCCCAATCTGAATGCTCATCGAGATAAATGAGACAGAAAGTATGTAATCCATCCTGGACCAGTGCTCCAGCACTGGATAGGGACCCTTCCCCAATAAAGTCTGGAGATCAAACCCTTTCATGGTGTATCTACCTCAGAAACAAAGAAACAGGATGGTTTTTTCTCTCTTTGGCAAAGTGCTTGCAAGACCCATCACGTAATTGAGTCGGTTTCTGTTACTTTTTCCCCCTCTTTTATTGTTTGTCCCTCACAATCATCTCCTCTAAAAGGAATGATCATCAAATCCATTGTCTAGTTTTTAGAAAAATGTTGGTCCAGCTGTACCAGCTTGTCCTAGTTACATTTTCTCCAAGTTCCAATCCACGTTTTTCATCTTTCTGGTATCTATCCTCCAATTTTTTGCTTCTACTGTAAAACAACTCCAGTATTAAGAGAAACTGAATTTATCACACTCCTCCTATGAAGAAAGTACCAATGGCAAGTTTGTTCATAAGGAGAAAATTCTTAAGGAGAAATCCTAAAATTTATTTTCTATCAGGAAAACCAAACACAGGTGATGCAGGTAAGGCTCCCCACCACTGCCTTTTTACCACTAATAGAAACAAATACAAACAAATAGAACCAAAACAAAGCAATGCTGATCTTAACAAGCAGTCACCAGAAGCAGCAGTGTATCTGTAATTGTTGTTAACTTTTCCGAACAGTCAGAGAATCCTCAGTATTGACAAATTTCTACAACAGCCAATAAATTCATGGTTCTCTCATGCACAAGAAAAAGTCAGCAAAATGCATAATGAACAATAATGACGATCTAACAGGTAGAGGGATACTGCTAAGTGCAGAGAATCCTAGGAATTATGAGAGAAATGTTTTTGTACAATATTCAGTCACCAGGGAAGAGCAGGAACAGGTAGGCAGGAAGCTCAGCTGCAGGAAGTATGTCTCGTCTGAACTTACACTTATGAGCCTTCAGGCCTTCAAATGACACTGGTCCGTACTCGTAGTACTCGTAGTCCCAGGTGTAATCAGAGTTAGACGAGGCCTGCTGGGAGGTTCTGTTGGAGATCAGCCTCAGGGCAGACATCTTGCACCTCAGCAAATACACACCTGTGGATGTGAAACGCGTTAATGGACACTACACCTAGCACAGCTTGTGGGGTTTTGTTCTTTCTCATCCGTTGGATCACTTCCTCATCACTGTTCCCAAGAGACAAGTTCTCATCAGACAAGCCTATCCCACCCCCTCCCATTCCTCCCCCTGATTATAGACACAGACACTGGGGCCCAGTGAAAGGCAACCAAGATGTTTAGGGAGCTGAAGCACAGGAGGCAGGAGAGCCTAAGGGTTTGTTCAGCCTGGGGAAGAGACAGCTCCAGGGAGACCTCAGTGCTGTCTGCACTTAGGGGGTGCAGAGATGCTGCTGCCAGGCTCTTCTCAGAGGTCCACACTAAGAGGACAAGAAGCAATGGACAAAAATTGGGAAACAGGAAATTCGTATCAGATACAAGGAAAAAATTGCCTGGTCTAGTCAAACATGCTTTGAGTAGGAGGTTAGACCAGATGACCACCAGGGGTCCCTTCCAACCTAAATTTCTCCATGCTGATAAACGGGCTCAATATGCCACTACAGAAGGAAAATAAAACAGGAGTGATTTCCCTCACAGATTAACAAACACTGCAAAGCAACACTGAGCATCATGAAATTATCTTGATAGAGATCTCTGTCATTACCACCATTCTGTACTAGAGCCTTGCATTTTGCAGAGTAATTTTTTTCAGAATATGAGACAGTTTTATGCACATTAAAAGAAAGCACATTTCTACACAAAACATCTGCTGCAGTAGCTGGAGTCAGGAAATCCAAATTGAAACATATTAAAAAATCCTTCTGTGAAAGCAAGCTGAGCTTTGGGTAGTTTTGGATTCAATTAAAACCCAGTAGGATTGACAAAGGCTTCAAGTGCTAGGAGGGCCATACGTAAAGAACAAAAAATCAGGCACAAAATAAGAAACACTTTCACTCAGGGAATATGAACAGCATTTCAAACTTGTGAAGTAGTTCTTTGTGCAGCTATTCTACCATGACCAAATGCTGGCAATAATGCCTTAAAGCAATTTTAAGTAAGTGGTATGCCTGAAAAAGTAAACTTCACACTTAAATACAATGTTCAGAACTTTAAACACATTCCAAAAAACTTGACTGGCAAGTTATAAATCTTTTAAAACAATAAAT
The DNA here is from genome assembly GCA_013398275.1 of Promerops cafer. Lineage (NCBI taxonomy): Eukaryota > Metazoa > Chordata > Aves > Passeriformes > Nectariniidae > Promerops > Promerops cafer. Next base: position 1,870,270 of record VZSE01000979.1, on the reverse strand, counting down.
GGATCTATTTTTCAACCCAAACCAATTTAGTTTTCAGAATGAGCAACCTGACAACAGGAAAGGTGAAGGGGTGGGCTGGGGAGAGAAGTGACCAACCCCATTCTTGGATCAGGATAAGAAGCTTCACCACATTACCCTCACCCTGCCCTTAGCCATTCAAAAAGCTGCCAGCATGAATAAATAGCCCAAAGCACAAAGGAGAAGGAAAAAACCAAGGATACTGTGGACAACCAAGTTCATGGCTGAGGATGTTTCCCATCTTGTACTTCCAACCCTTCAGAATGGACAGAGAGAAAGAGTTGGCAGTAAAGTTCCTCCTTGGCTTTTCCATTTCCTCAGATTAAAAAGAGAATGTCTGATTAAGCTTTAGACAAAAGTTTTCTTATTTTAATCAACTAAAGCAACTGCTGCCTCTAGGAGAAGGAAGTGGCACAGAGAAAACCCTAGGATCCCTGTCCTAATTTGCTCCCATCTCAGCTCTGTCAGTTGTTTATTACAAGACTCTGTGTTTCGTTTTGTGGCAGTGCTCCAAGAGACTACAGGGAGCCACACAGGGTTCCCACCATCTTTTTTCCCCTTCTCCTCAATGTTTTGTTGATGACATGTCTCTTGACAACATTGATTAGTCCTGTTTAAAGGCTGTTTTTCTTTTTTATAACTTTCCAGAGGAGCCTTTCATTTAAATATTCCTCACATGGCATCACTAATGGCCACTGTCACCTCCCTCCTTTTAGTATTGCAAAAAGAGCTGAAATCCACTTGCAGAAAACTTCAGGATAGAGTATAGGAACCATCTGAGAAATGTTGTTTCTTCCACCTCAAGTGTTTCCTCCCACCTCAAGGCAGATGGGATTCATTGGGCCACATGCAGAGCTCTCTCCCAATCTAGTCACTAGTGTCCATTTATGATTTATGGGGAGGATAGCCACTTCCAGGACACAAAGAATCTGTCCCAGTATAGCATTAGGTTAGGATTATAAGCTCCAGCCTTTCACCACTGACTGCATGCATGTGGAGACTTGCTTTCACTGTAGACAAGCCACTATCAGATGCTAATGAAAAGCTGAGTCACCAGCTTTTTGGTTAATCTGTGCTTTGAAGGACATATAAATGTGCTTCTAAATCAACCAGTAGGGCTAAGCATAAGCATTGTTCCCAACCAACTTGGAGCTCACTTAGCTTTGTCTGTCTGAACACCTCCAAAAACTCAGCCTCAAACATGTGAAAACCTTTTATTCTACTTACAAGAACAGTCTAGGATGGTGGTACAAGGACCAGCACAGTGAAAGAAGTGCCTATTTAGACCCTGCATCTCCTGAGGAAGAGCAAAGCAGGCTGAGCTGGCACAGCAGCAGCCTGCCAGGTGCATTTGCCTGGCTGCAGCAGGTCATGCAGAGATTCAGGTAAGAGGTAAGCGCTTCTAACAAGGAATTCCTCCAGGAGATGCTCTCTAACACTCTTTCTGTCAGACGCAGAGAGCCGTGATTCATCCCACAGCTCTGAAGCTTCACAGGGACCTCCTCTAATTGACTTTGCTGAGGGTTTTTCTGGAAGGTACAGGAGTCTTTTGAGGCAAACATGAAAGCCCCTCTATTGATTTTGACGTGTATGGATGCAGACAGGCTTTCCTCACTCCAGCTCTCTTCTTCCAGGAGCAAGTAAGTCAGGAACAAAAAGCTTCACTCTGATTATTCAAGAAACCCCAAAGCAGGACTGTGTTCAGTGCTGCCAACCAGAAATTTAGGCAGGTCGGTATCCTGGAAACTAAAAAGGGCAAGTGCTCAGGGCTTTCTTCTGGAGCATCGGGTTGCTCTCTGCAGATAAATGTAACCAGATGTTCCCCATGGAGACCCAACTGCAACTCGTGGAGTTGAATTATGCCTTCATGAGAACTTGTTTGTAACCTGTGTGAAAGTCTGTAAGGTCTCAGCTGTCCTGACAGCTGCCAGTGGCACTGGAGCAAGCTAGTCTGGCTGTTGGGCTGTGTTTGGATAAAAACCATGAACAGCAGCAGCAGGATATCAAACGCTGTGCAGCTGGACTATTTTCTCCAATCTGGACATCACTGATACATTGCATGAGGCTCTCAGCCACTTACCTTTCAAAGTGAAAGCAAAACTGAACACACACCACATCTGCAACTCGACTTCATGGCTTACACCACCACTGAGACCACAAAGGCATATCTGGTTTTGTGCATGTCTGAAACTCTCCTTGTAGCCAGCAGCAACTACCTCCAAAGCTGACCTGCATGCACAAAAAGAAAACCATGTGGATTGTTCATGTACTGTTTGTTTCTGGAGCAAGAGAAACTACCCACATGGTAGACAAGGAGCTTGGTGGACTTTCAGTCACAAACTACATATGTTTTCCACATACTTCTATTCTGCTTAGTGCCACAGAATCTAGGCACTCAATGGTTTTCAAAAGAACAAATGAACAAACCATTGTCCACTTGCAAACTCTGAAGATCCCAAAAAGAAGGAACATTTCAAACTGTGAGAAGTCCCAGCCCGAGAAAGCTTAGCACTACACCCTGGTGCATCAGCTCCATCAATTTAGCAGTACAGTTAACCCAGAAGTTGTTGTCTGTGAGAAGTTAACAACTCCAGCTGTTCTGGAATCTTCTGTGTTCTCATACCAGCACCAATATTGTGCATGAGGGAAAAGGGAGTCAGCCACCTCCACATTCCTTTCTACTCCATCCAAAGACCAGGAGGTGAATTCGGAGAAAAAAACAAATGAAAAAAAAATGAGTGCAAACTTATTTACACTGCTGCAGTGCATCAGCTGAAAAGCAATACAGACCCCATCTTTCTACAACCCTACCACGTGGCTTGGAACAAGCTGTGCCACTCCCAAGCACAGACAGGAAGGTCTACAGGAAATACTTCACCTAAGAGTCCTTGTTTCTTGCCAATTCTCAGTACCCTAGGTGGGCAGGGTTTGAGTTCAAATTCGTGATCTTTCCAGGGGAATACCCAATCCCACCTGCAATAAAAGACAGGAAAGCAAGGAATAAAAATTACTTAAATTTAGGAAAAAAAAAAAAAAGATATCTGAAAACTGACTTTATAATTAAAAATCAATCATGAATGTCAACTCTGATGCCTAGGTCTTTTCTTGGAGAGAGAAGAAAGTACAATGTTAACCGTGGTTATGTTTGTTACTGATGTTCACAAGCAGCAATGTCTGAGCTGTTGCACTAAAGGAGGAAGAATAATGCTGGATTCATCACAAAAGGAATTTATAACAACGGAAAGGAAAAAAGCTGGTTCAGTCACTGCTTAAACTGTGAACTAAGGATGAGAGGTTACAGTTACAGACATCTTTGCTTCATACCACCACATTACACATCATATAACATACACTTTATTATCCTTATAACTGTGCAATGTAAACTCCAACAACAAACTTTTTACACACGCCACACAAACTCCACACCATTATATACAATTTGGATGCTGTATTATTTATGTATAAATTATATACAGTTTGTAGAGCTACTGTTTGTACCTAGTTTAAAAGTAATGATATTACTTCAAAGTGAAATTTAATAAAGGCTAAAAAGATTTGCCAACTATTTTCCTATAGACAATAACAATATAAGCAAATAATAATGCCCACTTAGCAGTCCAACTCGGTAGGTGCCACCTGGAAGTTAAGGCAGAAACGAATATGAAATCATACCACACTATGAGTTCACTGACAACTGTATGGTTCTAAAAATAAATAAAGTGAATACTACATAAGCCCACTCATTAGCCTTGTCTGAGAAGGCAGATGAATTACACCTAACACGGTATCACAGAACATCTGCATTCCTCTTTCTCTTGAAAAGTTTCAGGCCTGCACTGACAGTAGAGGGACATGGAACTGTTAGCAGGGAGCTGCCAGGACTTGCTCCCAAAACACACTGAGGCTTAGCTTAACTCCCATACCAAAAGCTTTAGATATTACAGCCAGAACATACAGCCTTAAGAGACAGCATCTTACTTTTCTAAAAGTAAGTAAGATTACTTACTTTTCTAAAAGTGATAAAGATTAGCCATAATTCCATTTATTTCTTGCATCTAGGGCAGGATTACACAATCAGTACTGAGCCTATTTTCCTCTCCCCACTAAAAGCCAACCTCCTCTTAGATGTGCAGGTATGGCAGCTGCAAACCCAAGCTCCCTCAAGACCAACCAGACCAGAAGAAGCCCTATCAGTAAGCATTAAAGTACTGAGACTTTTTCAGTCCTATAATGTTATAAATTCTGACATCAATGGTATGTATACATACATTCAACGCTTCCCAAAAGAAAGGCTGCCTTTCCCTCAGCTATTTATAATATTGCCTATTTTAACCTTTCTCACTACAATTTTCTAATCTCTCAGGCTGATTTGTTGTAAAAAACCCTGAAGTCAAAGAGCCCTGGCTCTAACAAGGGCTACTCATCTACTAATGGGTTAAGATTAAACTGTAAAGCAAGTTTTATTAAATGTTTCTTTGTTTAGCTTTATTCTCACAGAAAGCTCAGTGCTGAGATGGGGATGTTCTGAATTCCTTTCTAGCCCTGAAGTCTGTCAATCTGATGCCTTATTCTGAGCAGAGAGAAAAGAAAGCTCCCTCCATCTGCTCTTACTGATCAGCACACTGCAGGTCAACTGCTCCATCAGAACATGACCTATCTGTAAGAGCTGCTTTTAAAATACCTCCTATTTGTGCTACCATGTAAGAACCTATTAGAAAAAAAAAACCAGCCTCCACAGAAGGGACACAACACACATTGCTGTTTTTTTATAACTAAAAGATGGTATTCAATTTGAAAGCAAGAAACACTCACTGAGAAATGATTTCTGTGCAGAGGGTCACCAAACTAGATTGACTCAAACTGGCTAGTCTGCAAGTCATGAAGAAACACGGGAAGCACAGTGCTCTGTGTAGCCAGAAAGCCCAACAGAACCCAAGAACAGAGGCACTCAGGCGTGTTTCAACAATCCCACCTAAACCAACCATTTGTAACAGGGGCAAGGATGAAGGAAGGAACCACTCTTGTGTGATTGTTCCTGCGAAACTCAGCACTGATTAACAGCTAAAATTACCTGGGCTCCCTTCGTGTCAGAGACAGGGACCTGGAGATGCCCCGTGCTCCACAGGGGTGCTGCTGCTGTTGCTGCACAGGCAGCTCTACCAAGGGGCCGTGTGCCAGGCTCCGGCTTTAATGCAGCTGCTTGTAGGGCTGCAGGGCCCAGAAAATGGATGAGTGTGTTCAGACCTCATTTCATAGCTCCGTTTTAGCTTTGCACCAGTGAAAAAGTCACCACAGAGCCGAGGCTGACAAGAGGAGTGGAAGCCAGTGACAATTTCCTCTCTCCTATTACAAAATAATTCTCTAATCTTCACACAGCGTTCATCTGGTCTGAAGTACAGGCCACAGCACACTTCCCATAGCACCTCTTCACTTCTCAATGTTCTCGCTGCAGAAATAGTTCTGTTCCCAGCCTCTGCTGAAGCTAGAGCAAGATAAACCAGCTGGCAGGGATGAAAAAAACCCAAACAAAACAGGTATGATAGACCATTTATCAGAGCTACTCCCACACTTGGGTATCTCACAGCTGGGGTTTGACAGTGCTGTGGTGGAAAAATCTTCAGCTTGTGCTTTCATCCACACAGGGTCTGGAAGCCATAATCTCTCAGATGCAAAATAACACATGAGCTTTTTAATTTGAATCACATACTACATTTCCTCAAGAAGTAACAAAACAAAATTATATTTTCTTTACAATTTCCACACCTATATGACAAATATTTTCTTAACTTTTGTAGTTATCCTACAACATAATGCAGAAATATTCCCTTAATTGGTTCAGTGACAATTTTAAGCACTCACTGAAATGGAGCTGTTCATTCAAAGTCAAACTGGTCTGGGATTGTTTCAAACAAGAACTGGGGGATTTTTTTCCCCTGTCTTCAAATCTAAGTCTTCCCTCCAGCACTGCTGAAGAAGCAAACAATTTATTGTAGTGCCTCAAATACAAATTTCTCCTCAGGTAAATCAGACAGCAGTATACAACTCACAGCACACATCTGAATTTTCCCATTCTTATCCCTGCCATGTCTCCATGTTATAAATAAGTAACTAGATGCCAAGAAAACATCACTGAACCAGTACAACCACAGCCCATTGCAGTGAGTACACAGAATAAAGCCTTCATTTATTTGTAATAAGATTTGTAGTATAATTTTGCCAGTAATAGCTGCTATTATAGGTTCAAAGACTTTAAATTTGATTTAAATTCTTGAACAAACTGCAAGAGTATTATCTGTGCTTCACTCAAAACCTTTTCCATGACAAAGTGTACATGGGAGACCAGAGAAAGAGTAGGCAGTAAATTACTTTATCCAACTCTTAATGTTCTGGGTTTTTTTCCCTCAAAAACAAAAACAAAAACAAAAACAAAAAATTCTTTCAATAGCTTGGTTTATTTTATACATATTTGGTTGTGATTGATACACCCAGAATGTCCCATTATTTTTGACAAAAATGGAGCCAGGCTGTCCTCAGTCAATGGAGACCTGTCATTCCCCTGGCATTTTTCCAGGCATTTACTCCTGTGGTCAAAATTATCTTGACTCTCTGATTAAGAACCTGAATAGAAAGCCACAAATGGACAAGAAAAACAACCAGAATTGGGGACTATTACCTGATCATCTCTAAGTAGAAACCAAAATATCTGTTTGTTTCCACAGCGATTACGTAAATCTGCACCCCTGTGTGCACAGCCTCTGGGAAGCTTAAATGAGAGGAACAGACCAAAACAGGGAGACACCCCAAGACAGAGCAGTGGGCTGGGAAACACACCTGGAAATAGAAGTGCCTCAGTGCTCTCTCCAACAAAGTCCAACCAGCCCTGCTGGGGCAGTTTGAGGCACCATTGCCACTGCTGTCCCATCTCTCTAAGCCTGTCACAGAAGTGCCCAACTTGTGGTGTGTCTGTGCTTCCAGTCACTGTCCAGCTTCATGTGCCAAACAAGGTTATAGGACAGGATGAAAAGGCAAATGTCAGGGAACGGGGACTAATCAGAGAGATGTTTTGCAAGCTTGTCATTGGGGTGATTGTTTCCAGCAAAAAAAGAATGGCAGACAGCTCAGGAGAGAGACCTGAACTTACACACCAGTCACTGTCAACAGAGGCTGAGGCCAGAGGAAGAAACCACTGGGATGACAACTGTTAAAAACAGAGATTGTTAAGGGAGAAGAAAGGGACAGAGGGGGCAGGGGGAAAATATGAGACCCAACAGACTAGGGAAGAGCACACAGAGAAAGAGAAGAAGGCAAGACAGAGCAGGAGAAGTAATCTAAGGCTGGATGGAGGAGAGATGTTCATCCCTTCAGTCTGAAAGCACAAAGGAAGAGAGATGTTACCTGGAGGGGAAAATAAAGGCAAAAAAACCACCACAACAAACACACAACAAACTTATCTTGGGGTTTTTTCCCTCAACCATTTTTTTTCAAACGTTTTCGGTTCAATTGTTAAATTCATTAAAATGCTCAGCAGTAAGTGTGTTTTTTACTTGTTCTGCTTTTGAATACAGAAGGAATCACTCCGTTACAAATGCAAAAAGGAGACACAAGCTTTTCTACAGCTGACGTTCTCCATGTCACCCAAATGAACAATGCCACCTCCTGCATTTTATTATTATTATTTAAAATGAAAGAAAAATTGGCAGAGCGCTTCAGACCTTAAGGCTTGCCGGAGCCGCCTGCTCCGTGTTCCGAACCTCCTCGGCCACCTGTTAACCGCAGGCTGAACTCCAGGCGCTCGTGAGCACCCACCCCCGGGAGGGGACGGGCAGGGACACGGCGGGGCAGGGCAGGGCAAGGCAGGGCCGTCCCTTTCTCTCGTCCGCTCGCTCACCCCCCGCCCCGCAGCGCCGGCCGCTCACCGCGCTTACCGCGCCGGGCACGTCCGCCCGGCCAGATCCCGAAGCGCCGCTTCGTCCCGGCCGAAAGGCGCAGCCGCCCCGGANGTGCGGGCAGGGCGCGGGGCGGCGGCGGACCCGCTGCGGCCGCGGCCGTCGAGGGGCGGCGAGCGGCGAGCTCCAGGCGGAGCATCAGCTGGGAGCAGCCCGTGCGTGCCGCTTGCCGGGCAGGAGCTCACACATCCCAAGGGGAAACATCGATTTTGGAGGGAGAGGGATGACCCGTCCCCACTTGGGGGCTGAGGGACCAGCGCGCTTGCACATGGGGAGTCTTTGTGGCTGGGACCTGGTGGAGAGCAGTGTAGGTTGTTAGAGGCGCCGTCTCAGCCGCCGGGAGGTGAAGGGCAGTGCGCTAAATCTACAGGGATTTGGTTCAGGTCTCTCGAACCATACCACAGGATGGATCAGGTTGGACGGGACCACAGTGAATCATGTGGTCCAGTCTCTCTGTTAAAGGTGGGTCATCCCAGAGCACCGGATTGCATCCAGATGGTTCTTGAACATCTCCAGTGAGGGAGATTCCACAACCTCTCTGGGCAGTGTGTTCCAGTGTGTGGTCACTGGCACAGTAAAGAAGTTCTTCCTCATGTTCAAGTGGAACTTCCTGTGTATCAGTTTCTGCCTGTTGAAGAGCCTGGCTCCATCCTCTTGGCATCCCCCTTTAGATGCTTACATACACTGATGAGGTAAACCAATCATCTGAATTTCCAGACCTATGAATTGTTGCTTCTTAAAACAGAGGCCTTTTGGAATATATGATATCTGTAGCTTGCTCTGACAGACTCGCTGGGGGTTGGTAGGACAGCTGGAGATCATCTTGGCCTGCTGAGTCTTCTAGGGTGTTTTGCTCCGGACATGAGTTGAGTCTTCAGTAGCTCCAAAGATGGAGACACCACAATCTGAGAAACCCTGGTAACCCTCGCTGGTCAAAAGAAAAAATTCTCATGTTTCATGGAAGTGTTTATTATTCCAATTCATGTCCATTTTTTCTTGTCCTGTCACTGGACACCACTGAGAACAATCTCACTCCATTGCTTTACTCCCACCATCCGTCTTCATCCACATCAGTAAGAGCACCCTGAGCCTTCTCTAAGCTAAGGGATCACAGATCCCTAAGTCAATGCTCACATGCCCAGGCTCTTCATCATCTTCATGGCTTTTAATCATCTTCATGGCAACCAAGTGTTGCAAGGAATTACATGACTTCATTTTTCAATACAGTGCTAGGAAACAAGTCTGAGACACCACCAATCCAACAAAGCAACCAGCCCCCTGCAATACCCACCCTCTAAAGTTACAGTGGGTCTTTGCCAATGCTCTGACACTTGCTAGCACTGTCTTCGTCTGTTCCTTTAGAGGCAGGACCTGGGTGTTGGACAGTACTGTCCCTCTCCAGCAGTGGTCATAAAAGCTACCAACACTGTCATCTTCATCTCAAAAATACAGAACTGATACTTATGCATGCTCATGATTGTAATCAGAAATGTGAATAAGCACAGTGGCAAGTTAGGAACTTCCCATCTCCTGCTATTTGCTCTGCCGTTGAAAAGGCAGAATGATTCAGGATTTTGCCCATTTTTCTGAGCCTTAAAAAAAAATAGCGTTCAAATTCTCTCTAAAAGGAAGAAGCATCATGTAGCCAACATTCCACTTCCAACACATCTCTGCTATGTCCTGTAAGAAAAGATTTTAGAGCTTTTATACCAAATGCCAAAGAAGTTGAACAAAAACAAATCACAGACTAATGAACCAGAATAGTAGCATTTTCCCAAGAGTCTAAATTTTGTTTCTAACAGTTCTTATTAGTGAAAATGTAGAACTAATTACTGTTCAGTAATAGCAATGCAGCTGAGATTGCAGCAGAAGAAACACAGTATACTTGCCTGCGGAGATGTGGAACTGCAGGTGCACAACTGCAAGTGTAGATAAGGGTGTAGCACACTGTTTTTTCCATTCCTCTTGTCATTTAGTTTTCTGACTCTTTATGCTCATCCTTACTGTCTCTTCCTCTTAATAGGGACAGCACTGGGAATTTTTAAAATGCAAAGGAACTCAGCTGAGGGAAGAGGAGAGGTAGCAGGGGCATTCACATTGTGGCTGACCAGAATGAGGATGGAGCTTCATCTGCAGCAGCTGCCCTCTTACGGCTCAGCAGCTGAGACATCAGCCCCGGGTTTAGTGACACACAGCCAGAAACTGCATTTACAATTAGAGCACAAATGCTGCAGAAATTCATTCTACCAGTCCTTCTCACTTCCCAAATCTTTAGATTTGTGTGTAGTTAGCAGCTGACTGGGGTTTAGCAGACACGTAGAAAGCAAAGGAAAGTAAACAACACTTCTCACTGCAGCTGATTTAGAACTGACAACAAAGAAACAAAAACCAACAAAAACACGACAGCGTGAAAAGCTTTGAATTCCTTCCAGATCTGTGGTGGTTTAAACAGAAAGAAAGAGAGGAGCTTTCCTGCACCACTTATGACAATTATGACTATGTTACAAGGATAACTGTATGGTTGCATTTGCATGTTAATAAAAATGATATAAAGAAAAAAGCTTCTGAATTTTTTGTCATTTTTCTGTACTACACTCTGAAAAAAACTTCTTAAGGTTGCAGATCTACAAACCAGCTGCCCAAGCTGACTTTCAACAGTGTTGATAGACAATTGTACTTACAAATTCAAGGTTTAAAGTTGCCAAAAATTGATTCTGATTTTCCTTCAAACTCTGTTGAATTCCTCTGTTTGTCATGTTTTAAAAGAAATAATATTTTAGAGAAAAGCATATTTTATATACCTTTCAAGATGAAACTAAATTAGAAGCTAAGACTAAAACATTCATGAATGCAGAGTGAAGTTTTAACAGAAGCCACCCCTTCAGGTTAGATGCAAATCTACAGATATAAATAATTAATAAAAAGTGAATTGCTCACACACTTCATATCTTGTAGTGCTATGAAGGGATAAAAGGGATCTCTTTTCACAAGGGATAATTTTAAGATAGAATTAAGTGGAGGCTGCAGAAAAACTGTGGGGAAATGGTGTGTTCTGCCAGTGGAATAGCTTCTGAGGCACCCTCCTCACCCAAAATAGCCATAGAGAATCCACCTTCCTCCGTCAAAGCATCTTCCACTGCTCTTATGCTCAACGACTGAAAATCCTGTCTCTTTTCCTGTTGGAGTTTAAAGCTCCTAGCACCATTTCTGTGAGTTGTTTCTTGGTATATTCTAATGGTAACTGGGTAACTATAATTAGCATTCTTTGAATAAGGTTCATAGCCTTGAACACTGCATCCATTTTTTCCTTTTAGTAATCCATTTTCATTTTTCAATGAAGGTAGATTAGAACTTAGGCATTATTCCAGCACACAAAAGGTGAATATCAACTCTCTAATGAGCCTTCATATTCCTCTTTTCAGCAGGATGTGGAGCCAACATAACCACTTCATAACAGCATTTAAGTCCTTAACTGCTAGTTTTGTCCTTAGAAACTTTTCCAGAATCATAAATTTCTAGCATATGCTCCTTTTTTCTCTGTATGTGACCTGCAGTCTGTGTTCCTCTCTGTCCAGACTCCACGCTCTGAAATGCCTTTTAACAATATAATAAAAAAAGCCAGGTAGGTTCATGACCATGCCACCTTTCCACTGATAGCTGTTTAAAATCTGAATCAGCACCACATCTGATATGGTCTTACTTGCATTTTAATGCAATTAATTCTGTTATCCGAACATGGTGCAGATATTACATGTAACTTGCAATTATTTTTATGAGCCGAAGTTGTAATCTAATTTAAAAACTGATTTATACTTGTTAGAAATAGCCAAGTTCCCTTAAAAGTACTAAGTGATAGGCTTTGAATAAGCTCACCTCTCTACTCTCAGGGGTTAAAACAAACAGTTTCTCTGACAGCCAGCAAATATTTGTAATCAGATTCTTGGATAATTGTCCCAACCTCCCCAACACTTGCAGTTATCTCCTAGAAAAGTTTAAGTTCTGAAAAGAAAGAATAAGTCACCCACAGCACTTGCAGTCTCCAATTTATTTGATTCGTCCTGTGCCAAACTCCGTGCTTTTTTGTCCACCTGTGGCAACCTGTCTAGGTTGTCCCTGTACAGATCCTCTCATTTGGTTCTTTTGGTAATGCCTTAGCCCAGCATTCCTTTTCCTTGGTGTTTTGATCACAGAATAAATTCTTTTGAGATATCATATTACACCCTATTTCATGAAGAGTCTTGTTCCTGGAACAGCTCCTATTTCTGTGAGGAGTAGAGGGGGAAAAAGCCCTCAGAGGTTTCTGGTTCAATCTTGTAAGCCATGCAAGGAAAGAGGGACAGGCAGACTTCATTCCGATAAATTCCAGGTATTATTTTCTAAATATTGTGTTGTATATGAAGCAGCTTTATTCCAACAAAACTACTCATGAGTCACAGGCATTATATCCTAGTTTATCCTGCAGATGACAGTTGTGTCATAATTTAGCAAAATAACCTGTAGTGCCTGCCAAGCCCAGCATTAGTAAGTAATAAAACAGAAATGTGCTCCATGTCACTGAGATTTGATAAGCTACATCATGCAGTTGAAAGCCCTACCAGAAAGCCATGTTCACCCACTGTAACTGGTAAGCCATGTCAACTGGTGGAAATCACGACTGTGCCTTACTGCCCAAAGCTCCTCCAGGTTATGTTTGCTTTATTTTGGAGTCTGAGAAACAGGTAAATCTAATTTGCTTTTACTGCCCAGATTTTGCTGTGCTGTTCCGAACAGCTTCTGCAGTGGAAGCCAGGGTGGTTGTGTCTGTCCATAGACTATTGGAAGGGAAGGAGGAAGCCTAAGTTCCATTCTACCTTCAGACATCAGGCTCACAAGTCCTCACAAACCCTTGCACTGAAGTTCAATTGTCCTGAAGTTGTCTGTAAGGAACTGGCTGATCTGAGACTGGAGGAAAGGAAATGTTTCACTGCTAGTATCCCCAGGCTTCCTAGCAAGGGCAGCTCTCTCTGCAGCTCATCTGTTGTATTTTCACAGATTCATGTCCTTCTCTAGGCAGGGATGACCTGCCAAGCATATTAATATTGGTGTGCCTTGCAGGTATTGACTCAGATGTTTAGGTTAGGATAGGCTTTACTGCACATACTGCCCTGCTCAGTCCATGTTCTTCTTGCAGCTCAAGTCATAGCTCAGATGGGCCTGTGAGTGGGGCATTCTCCCCTGCAGGGATAAATGGGATGTGATCCGACAGCTGCAGACTGCAAAGGCAGGACATGAATATAATTCCGCATTCCCTTAGATATGAGAGAGAGGACATTCAGATATTCATTCTCTGATACTTTGCAAAGGCTGTCATCTTGTGCTGAACCCTTAGGGCAGGTTGTGAAACTCCAGTCTAGCCCAGAATTTGTAGTATTTTCCTTGCTGCTGTCTCCTCCATGGTGGAGGAGGATACTGACAGTGGGGATCTCCTTCTTCCAGAAGTGTGCTTGCTCACAGAAGATTTATAGTCATGTATTCACTGCTGTAGAGAGGATTTTGATCAACCAGGTCTGCACCTCTTGAGAAATCATGTCATTGAACTACCTGGCAACTCACCATAAAAAAATTATTGCACTGCCTTCTGTGAGGCATTGTTTGCTGGGAGCCAATTTCTTTTATTAGATAAATCAGAGAAACTAATATAAACAGACAGGCAGACTAACATGCACACAGTCCTCCTGGTCTGAAGGAGAAGCTACATCCTCAAAGCCGAGTGCAATTTGAATGAGATTTTAACTTGATATATGTTAATCTGTAAATGGTTTGAAAGAATATGTGATTGAAACCTGTAAAGCAGAGGTTGATATTAGAGAGACATACAGCTCTAAGGTTGGTAGCTCCAAAGAAATAGAGGGAAGTAGTTTACTCCTTTCAGAATACATCTGTGAAGGATAAATCAAGGACGGGGAGTAGGCAGAAGCCAACATTCTTCTTCAGTCTGTGGTTTTCAGTATGCAGTACAGTTATGAACTATGTTTGCCAGACTCTTCTGGTTAAGGTAAACACTTTGAGGGCCATAAGAGAGGTGAAAGGAGCACTTCTCTGAAAATGCTGACAATATAACTGTAAGGAGGTGTTTGCTCTGTGCTATGGCACAACGGTGGTTTGCTTTCTCTAAAATTCATAGACCAACACACCCACTTCTACAAATACAGCTACAGTCCAACATAACAAGCTCAGATACTGAAAAGTCATTGTAATGACAACATTCATTTAAGAAGGATGATCCTTGTTAAAACATCATGGGTTTGGGGAGCCCCTTAAATAGGCCTTAATATGTTATAGGAACAACCCTGGTTATAATACATGCACAGCTGTCACATAGCACCAGCACTGGTGAGTGTATGGAAGAAATACACAATCAAGAGTGACCTACCATCTATAGACAAAGAAAAGATTCTTGGTGGGAAGGAATTGCCTCCTTTCTTCAAGGTGGTCAGCAGAGACTACTAAAATTTTAACAGTTTCCATTTCTGTTAGGCACTTTAAATACTAAACATCACTTTAAAACATCTCTAATTTAACCCCCAGTGAAAATTTAGCTCTTTAAAAGGCTTGCTGTTTAAAAAATTTCATTTTGCATCCACAGTTTGTATAAAACCACAGCTCCCTGAAGTCTGCATGTAACTGGCTTTTAGCCATCTTCAGCTTTGAAAAGTTTCCCTTGATAAAGCAAGATATTCTTGCACTACAATCAGTTTTTTTAGCCTCTAATCTTTGTAAGTCATATTTTTTCAAAGAAATAATCTTTCTGCTTGGACTAGGATAGAGCTTGGAAATAGCTATTAATATTTAAGCACATGCTGTTTGTATAGCAAAATACCTTTCATCCGGAGGTCTCAAGACTTTAGGCCAGCTTCAAATCTGACTCTGGGGTTCAACAGAGTTGTTTAAACTGCCTCCTGTGTCAGAGAAAAGGCCACAGGCTCTTTTATCTTCTGCACGATCAGACTTGAAGTGCTCCAGAGGCCAAATAATCTCCGTGGCTGGAGAGCATGGAGAACAAGGATGATCGATACAGGAAACCTTGTGGCCAGCACAAGGACAGGAAGTCAGAACTTTTCAACAGCAACTAAGTGAGGCATATTCATTCCTTCACCTCTAAATGAGGCTGCCCCCATCATAAAGGGCTTGCTAGTGAATTGAAAAGGCTGAACTTGCTAACCTGCAGGCCTTCCTTTCCTGAGGGTCTGGCAGTTGTAGCTTCCAACAGTTCAAAGACTATTTTATAGTATGGAAAAGTGTCATGGTTTGATGCTGGCCCAGTGCCAGTGCCTCCATGAAAATATATTTTCCTCAAATAACTGGTGTGAGATGTGACCAGGAACAGAGCAGAGCAGGCTCAAGCTTAGAAAGAGAGGAAAAAAAACTTTATTAACTTACACTAAAATCACAGGAACACACTGGAAACAGAATGAAAACCTTCCAAACATTCCTCTTCCTCCCACCCAATTTCCACCAAAACACAGTGAGACAAAAACCTTGGAAGTCTGATCAAGTTACCACCACTCAGATAATCAATTCTCAGTCCATCAGGGGAGAGAGGAGTCTCTCTTGTACCATAGTCCTCCTCACAAAACACAATTGAAACCTGCCATGTTTCCATGTCACACATGGCACCGCCCAGAGAAAATCTGCCATCGTGACATCTTCCTTCCATGTACAGTGCTCTCACCACCGTCCATGGACTGAAACTGCTCACAGGGTTCTTCAAGGATGCTTTGCCAAGTGCAGAAAAACAACCATGTCTCATTTTTGGGACAACAGTCCCTCCCCCCATTTTCTCATCTGCTGGGGCTGAGGGTCTCGAGAACAGAGATCTTCTCCCTGAAGACAGAGGGCACCACCACGCCCTCTTCATCTTCCTCTGTTCACTCCTTTATATGGTGTCATACTGCAGGTCACTGTCTTGGCTCAGGCTATAGCATCCACCCAAATGCAGTCTCATGTATTACAGGTAACTTGGTTCAGTCTATGGCTATACAAGAAAAGTCCAGCCAAAAGCCACTCCATCAGCTCCTCCCACGTCGGATTTTTCCCATCTTCCTCTTAACATCTCAGGTCCCAGACTGTCTCTCTTCTCTCTCCAACCACCAGCCAGGAGGACTAATGTTTCATAAAGTTTCCTTCACCCAGGAGAGGGTTAAAAGTCCGAGCTCTGCTGCCCTCAGGGCACTGGAATCTCATGGTGGCACTCCCACATGCTGGGCATCCCCCCCCCCCCCGCCGCCTCGTCTGCCAGCACAGGCTCACTCTCTCTCTCTCTTCCTCTGGCGAGGTGGGGGAGACAAAGAAAGCCCCATCTCAATGTCTCTTCACCCCTCAGTCCTGCAGGAGCTGGCCCGGTTCCATTCCCTTCCACCTTCTCTCTCTCTCCGGGGCTCTGGCCTACCTCAGCCTGGGCCTCCATGGCTTCCCCACCCCCGCCCAGCCTGTGGCTGGGCTGAGGAGGTGTGCATTCTCCCGAGGCAGGAGCAAAGAGAGAGAACTTTGGGAATTCTCTGTTTTTAACCCCATGTGTTCTCAGAGGCGATCCATGTCTTCAGTGGTCACACCAGGTGTCAATATTCAAATCTGACCACTGATTGCTTTGACTATAACTTCCCAAAAAAACCCTCGCTTCCTCTCAAACCAAGACAAAAAGTTTTTCTCTGCAGCATTGAAAACCTTGGTAGGTAGCCTGCAGCCTTGGTTTAGTGAAAGAGGATGTGTAAGTATGGAATTTATAGGTCTCTACTCAATAAGGGTTTTTTGTATCCATCCAAAATCTTTCTTAGAGAAAAAACAACTCTTTTCAGCTCACTTAGGTCAAAAAGTCTGACTCTACCAGGCCTAACCCAAGCCACATTGTGTTTCAAAGTCCACACTATTCCTGAAATCCCCATTGACAACTTGTTCTCACATGGATCTCAGTGGGACAGAGAAAAGGGCAGAGGTGAGTGCCACCAGCTTCAAGCAGCATTTAGCCCTCTATGTAGTCTGGGCAAACACATGGCACAACCATTTCCAGAAAGAGCAAAACAAACCTGCTATGAGAACATGCTGTAGTTAAGCAAATGGTTTAGAAAGCTAAGCTAAAATGAGAACAGCAGGTATGTTTAAACTGTCAAATATGATAAAGCCCTTCAGTCACAATAGACCTGATATGCTAGGGTGGTGTTTGAGAAGGGAGTGAGGTTCTAGCAGCTCAGTAATATAAATAATAGGCAGCTTAATGGAATCATAGTATACACCTTGTAATGAAACTAACGGGCCTTATCTGTACAGATCAAAACAGAATAAGATTTTAGTATTTAAAAAGAACATAACACGCAAAAATTGGCATCAGCTTGATGTGGGTATAAATGTGAAACAATTCACAGTGCTGGTTTTATGATCAGGGTGAGTGGAAGTGATACGTGTGAAACCTCCTCATGAGAGACACAATTAATGCTGTGGTGCTTCTCTCCAGCAAGAGCTGATCATTAACTTCTTGCTACTTTTCCGTGTCTTCAAGAATAATTTTTGGATTACATAGGAGAGAATGAAAATGAAACTTACAATATCCATAAGTTCCTAGTAAGCAAGTTCTTGTATATATTTGATAAGTCCATTATAATAATGAAAAGTGACAGAGGTCCTCTGAGGTTGTAGGATACAACAGTCCTTATATCTAATTTAGAGGTTTTTATGAGGGTGGTAAAACCCTGGAAAATTTCAAGGCCAGATTGGATGGGCTCTGAGCAACTTGATAAAGTTGAAGATGTCCCTGCTCACTGCAGAGGGGTTGAACTAGATGGCATTTAAAGGTCATTTCCAACCCAAACTGTTCTATGTTTCTATGATTATAACATCCAGAAAAAAACCCTTGACATACGAGGGAGCTAAGGAACTCCAAATGAAGTTGAAGAACTTCGGTTCTTCATTTTCTTTTTTTTTTTTCTTTAACACAGCCCTTGGCAGTAGTTCCAGATCTTGACATTTCATAGCAGTACATAGAGTACAAGTCCATATAATGGGACAGCCCTGTTCTGAAGCAGATAGAGGTTAAATGGGAGGGAGGGATGTTATAGCAATATGCCCAAAAGAAGATTTGAGAAACACAAAGCATAAAAATATAGTCACACTCTGTGTCCAGGGAAGACACCCCAGCTATCAGTCACAAGGGGAAAATATAAAAATGCACTAAAAAGCTTGTTCCCAGTCCCACCTTTGTGACTATGATTAAATCCTCCATCATGAGCAGTGAGAAAGTATATTCTGGTGACTTGTGGATGGAGTATCCTGACACTGTGCTATATTGTTTGGTTTCAAATATTTCTGTGACTTTCCAGGAGGGGAAAAAAAAACCCAAGAACTCAGTTACAGGAATAAAATATAATTGAACTCAATTTTCTTTTCATCTTCACAGAAGCAACACGGGCACAAAAGCAAGGTATGTCAGGAGAACATAAGGCTGGAGACACCAGCACAACCTCATGGTTGAAAACACCTTTCTCAGATTTTCAAAAGCTTACAATTGGTATCAGAAAAGAAACAAATGTGGTGGCTGAACTACTCACAGTGCTACTAGCTAGTACTAAAAGTTGCAGATCTGGTGGCACAATCTGCTTCTTTGCTGAGAAGCTGACTCGAATGTTTCCAACGTTGATGGACAACAATGGGAAGAATTTATGTCATGAAAACTACTCATAAGCAAAATACTGGACAACAGCCAAGGAAGATGGAGAAAAGATTGTTAAAGCTGGGAAATACAATGTGTACTAAGTATTAAACAGTAGGAGAGTGAAGGGAGCTAGGGAGTCAGACAATAAGCAAGTGACAAGTAGAGCCCTAAATTAATTTAATCAGACAGTAAAAATCACAACAAATTTTGAAGAAGAGTGAAAGGAAAATGCCAAGAGGCTGAAAATTAAACAAAGGTGCAGAGAAAGCACAATGGATTTAAATTGCTTTAATTTAAAAATGAAATCATTGTACAGGGGAAAAGAGACAAAGAGCTCTCTATCATCCTTCATTCAGCTTCAATTTGGGCAAGTCAGCTTCAAAACATGGGAGAAAGCTACTTGTGTGTATTGTTATTTGAGCCTGATAATAAGCTTTTCTGTATCACCCTCCCACTGCCACAGTACTGAAGCAGATCATGTGGAGCCATGGCAGAGATTTGAAGGGTCTTACCCAAGCAGTCCATGGCTGAGCCAGGAACTGAAGACAGAAGGCACTTGGAAAACCATGAGCCAAAAGCAGCTGGTACTTGAGACCATTCTTTCTTGCTGATGCATGAGTCTGGCCTACACATTGGCATGGCTAGACTGGCCATGCCCAAGCAGCACTAGAAGACAAGCAGGGCTTTGCAAGTTGTTGTTTACAGCTGTAGAGAAGACCCAGACTCCTGCATATGTTCCCAGATCCTCATGCCTGTGTATCTTCAGAAGCTCTCTGACTTTCACCAAAGAGAGTTGATTACTGCATTCACTGTTAAGATCCATCCTGTAAGAGCTGCTTTGCTTTAAGGACTTCATAGACCTGCTATATATAAATGTGCTAACAATTACTCTTCCAACCAAGGCTTCAGAAACTCACACAGCTTGACTGGAAGTGGAGCTGTCTTCTCAATGCAGAAATGTTGTGGTGTGGGTTAACCAGGCAGTCAGCTGAGCACCACACAACTGCTCACTTGCATGCCCCTCCAACCCACAGTGGATCAGGGGAAGAGGAAAGGAAGAGCAAAAGCAAGATCAAAATTGTTTAATAAACAAAGGAGAAGTGGAAGAAGAAAAAAAGAAAACAAACTGAACCAAAACAAAACAATCACTTAACACCTCCCACGAGTGGATTGACGCCAGCCATGAGCACAAAAAAAAAAAGATGGCTCATCTACCTAAACACCCTCCTGTCCATTTTGTTGCTGAGCATGACATTATATGGCATGGAATATCCTTTCGCCTAGTTTGGGACATCTGCCTGGTTCTGCCCTCCCCACCCTCAGTCTATTCCCTGGTGACAGTGGACATAAAGAGTGAGAAACCAAGGCCTTGATGCTGTGCAGACACTGCTCATTTACAGCTAAAACATCAGTGTGTTACCACCACTCTGTGGTCACAAGCCCAAGCAAAGCACCATATGAGCTGCTATGAAGACAATAAAGTACATTCCAGCCAGGATCAGTACAGGGAAAGTGGAGGGGAAGATGGGAATCATTGCCTAGTGAAAACATGTCTGTCTGCAATTAAATGACACATCCACTGTAGGAGCCCTTTCCTGTCCTTCTCCCCCTGACTATAAGCAGGAGTGAGCTGAACATCCTACGCTTGATTTCTGGGTAGTCAAGGGAAGTGAATCATGCATCTCACTTTTCTGTCACCCCCACCACATATAAAGGTAGTACACCTTCCTGTTCACTGATGCTTTTGTTTGTAGGCAGATCAACAATGGCAGTTACTGAAAAAACAAACATGTGGAGTGGAAGAAATTGCATTTCCTACAGCATGCTTGATGAGGATTGTCCCAGTTTTGAGACACTCATAATCAGAAGCTGAAAAAAAAATTCAGGCTCATAGACCATGTGATAGCAAGCAAATTACATTGCTGTGCAACTCCTGAAGAAGTGTTTAAGTTCAAATCTTACCCTCCCAAAAGGGGAGAGTAATACTAGGTTTACTTCTAGATAAGCCCTGCTGTTAAGGATGTCCTAACTTAAAAAGGAATAGGGTATGTTGTACAGCTTACAGTTTTCCTATCTCAGGCTTGGGCTTTTTAGTTATTAGAACAATATAGGCAGATTTTCTATCCAATTTAACAGTAAACAACATTTGTGCACGTCTGCTTGCTGAATATGATCATTTATCAACCAACTTAATGGACAGTGTTTGGGTACTGCCTAATGTATGAGGAATGTCAGATTCATAAGTGTCAGAAATAACTACAGGATACAACCCACAACAAAAAAGGAAAGTCTTGATGGGGGTGTGGAACTAGATGGTCTTTAAGGTTCCTTCCTACACAAACCATATGATTCTATATAAAACCAGCTGATAAAAAGCTGTGTCTTGGCACATTTTCACTTCTTCAGCCTTTTCTTGCACACATCCCATCTCCTGTCCAGACTGGTCTGTTTCATACTTACCCTTTTTCACTCTGGAGAAGATTGTTAGGATCACAGCTGGGAAGGGAACATGGAAATCAGAATAATTAGCAGTAAGTTCTGGGAAAACCATGACTGCTGAGGGTCTACACCAAGCTAAGGTTCATCTTGTCACTGAAGGCTCACTAAGGACCAGACTGACAGAACAGTGTGCTCCAGCTCAGCAAGACTCAATAAAGACACTTCAAGTATTCCACACTACAGGACAATGATCACTTTGGAAAAAATATCTCATGTCTAAAGAGGACAGAAAAAGATAGCTGAAAGGTAACTTCTTGACAATGCCATTCTTCAGTGCCAACCTACCAGAGTATGGTAAAAGAGTACCACGCTGCATAGCAGATAAAATAACAATTAAAATATCAAGCTGGTGGGTTTTTTAACAGAACTAATGGCAATACCAGCCAACTAATTTTTTTTTACCAGGTATTTCAGGAAGTGACTTGCTTTGACAGACAGGATAGGTCCATAGTGCCAGGATAATTCTTTGATGGTAGTCTGTAGAAGCAAAGGACAGTGTAAACAAGTCTTGACACATTTGCTCTGTTACATAAAGTACCTTACCAAGAGTGAGAAGCATTGCAGTAATTAGAATAAATATAAGACAGCTTGCCAGGAAATGTAGTTGTTAGGCAAAATAAAGATGTTTTGGATCCTTGCAGAAACAAAGAGGCCAATGATCAGGCAGGCAGGACACACAAAATGCCCACAACAGACAGGTCCTTAAAACAGATCAGAATTTCTTGGCAGTGGCAATAAAATAATATATCCATGAATATGTCTGAAGGGAAGATGGGACATATTTTGTAAATAAATCTTCCATCTGTCAGCCTAAACATGCATCACCAGCAGCACTGACTGCCAATGATCCAGGAGGACATGGTTTACTCTCATCTCAGAGTACTAGCAGAGACTCTGCTTTAGAAGATGATGACAGAGACTTTTTTTTGCAAATTAAGTATATACATTCAGATGCCTGTACATAGCTAACACAAAAGCTGAAACAAAGGCCCCACACCCACATCTCCCTGAGGTTCACACAAACTAGCCTTGCAGTGCTCCTTGGGGTGAGACAAGCCACTTGCCACCAAAGAACTGAATTTCTTTTAAGAATCTTGCTCTTCCCAAATAATGGGAATTCCTGCAATAATTAGTTCCTTTTCTTCCCTAGAAGAAAGGGATAAAGGATTTAAATTATGCAATTCTGACGGTGACTGTGGTAATTATACCGCTGCAATGCATAACAGATTTTTTTCACAGATGAGGTAGATTTTATTAGAAAACAGTTTCAGGATTTGTTTTCAACAGCAATGTAGACTTGAAAAAACCACTATGTTACAGAAGAAGCAGGGGAGACCTGAAACAAATTAGCACTTTGATTAAATTCTGTCTATGCCAAACATTTTTTGCCCAATGTGAAGTGAGGAAGGAGAAGACATTTACTGCTTATGTTCATCACAAGAGTCCCCTGCAAGCCCAGATGACAGCAGGAGAATGTGCGTTCAGGGCCTGACCTTGGGCTCACTGAAACCAAAGGAAAGAAAAGGTAACACTTGGCACCTTGGCATCACCCCTGGATTTCTGCAGGCACATTACAAAATTTCATGCTGGTTTCATTTTCTTTTTCAAACACTTCTTTAGCCATCACACTCCCGTCTCTAAACACCCTTGTGAACATGTCAGTAGAATAACACCCACTGGTCAAAACATTTACATTTAGCTTGTCTGTTTTCCCTGGTTATTTATCTTGGCATTTTTTCAAGGAATGCTCTGAGGCATTCTGAAATTGCTTGTTGTGTCAGGTTCATGTTCTCCTCAACACCTGTGTTTCTCTGTTATGCTGCCATTCTCTTCAGTAAAGGCTGAGGTGAGGAAGAGAGAAGGAATAAAGTGTTTGCTGTCCTTCACCTCCACCAACACATGAAATCATCCTAAGTTAGTAATAAGACAGCAGGCACTATTTTCAAGTCCACATTTTTTAAGTGACAGATACTGAAGAGCCCAAGTCAACTTTAGATAAAGAAATGCAGTTCTCATTGTTGTTTCCTTCCAGTTTTAACACCCACCCAGGCTAGGCAGTACATTCAGTCCCAGCACAGACATCTGTAATTGTGTACTAAAATAGATACTAGCACAGGATCAGCCAGAAGTGGGGTTTTTTTTCAGTGCCTAGGAGTTCACACTCTAATCGCCGGTGACAAAACTACTGCTAAAACTATTTTCAGCACTTTGCAACACACAAACCTAGGTTGGAAAGAAGAGTTCACTCACTAAACCTTATGATCCGGAGTATCTTTTAGTTCCAAAGGGATAGGGAAGGTAAGCCAATTGTACCTCAATTTGCTTTTCCAAGGGTGTGATGCCAAAGCATCTGCTGAGGTACGTGACGCGTAGATTGCAGCCATATTTGGCCAGGCCCATCCCTTGCTGAAAACAGTGCCAAAAAAGTGTGGGCCGGACATACCTTCCATCATACAGAGAAATGAGTACAATAACAGCTGCTCTGCAAAAGTATTGAGAAATATTTGTTTCCAGTAGAAACAGGACAGGCAGCTTTGCTGGGCATTACCTGTGTCCTTTGGGCTAATGGGAGCCTTTAACAAGCCCCAGAGAAAGGCCTTCTCTACAACAGGGCTGCCTTTGAGAACGCTCTTCCCAAGAGACTACCCATCTTCTTTCTACTAAAACCTTTGACTTGCGCTTGGTTCCCAAGGTATTTGTGCCACTTCACTGGCAGGATGCAGGTCCTACCCTTCATGACTAGGGGACATAAAAGCAGGCTAAATCAGTGGTTCCCTGCATGCTTTTACATTCTTGGCTTCCAGGCAAAACTCCCCAGCCGTTGCTGAGCAAGGGATGGCCAGCAGTTTTCCATTTTGTGGGAACAAGTAGCCAGTTTGATGAGAGAAATATGACAAGACTGAAGCATCTTCACTATACCAAATTTTTAGCCTAGATTTAAATCTGAGATGAGAGCAGAAGGTTAGGACTGAGAATGAAAGAGGAATGTCACAGTGATGCTGTGCCCTCACAGAAGATCAGCAAGGTCAGAAAACCCCATCAGAGCAACAGTGACCCTGCTCCCTGTTTCCCATGCATTGAGCTGAATGTGCAGAGCTCCAACATACACAAGGGGTCTTTCTGCAACTGCAGGGTCACCTCCAACGTCTGACACTAAAGAAGTAACCCCTGTGCCTGAGTGATGGATTTATCCTGCTCTCCTGTCAAGCAGCACATATTAGGAGACACTTCCAGATAACCCCACTTCTCGGGGTCTTGATCTCTCAGCTCCTTTTTCAAGTGTTCAGGTTGTGTGAGCATCCCAATACACAATTCACAAGCATTCTTGCCATGCTTAGGATTTAATTAAGTGCTTTACAAGAGGAGATTCCACTGCATTAAAAAATGCATATAATTATTATTATTTTTTAAAAATTATATAATTATTATTTATTGAGTAAAATTCCACTGTCTCTGGGTCTCACTGTACACAGCCTAACAAGATACAAATTCTGAATTTGCCTCACACTCATTCTCCCTTAAGTACATAAAATTTATTTGCAAACAGTGCCATGATACCAGTCTATTTGAAAGGGGAAATAAAAGCAAACACACTTTCACTTAGGAAGCTGTCTGGACTGCCAAAACTTTTGCATGCCATTATAAATACAACTGTGCATGGAATACAAACAAAAATTATCCTGTGTCTTTTTCTGTAGAATTATTCACCTGAGACCTACTGTGGTCTTGTTATTTTCCTGTTTCATTAAATGTGACACTGTTCTGTTGGCTCTATTCCCAGTGAATGGAATCTGAACTAGGTGTTGTTCCAAACCACCCATGGCATGGTCCATCAGTCCAGCTAATTTCCCTCTTATGCTGAGCAACATTTTCATTGCTATGGTAACTATACAGCTGTTACAGGACTGGGGTAGGAAATCAGTTTAGGTAATTATTTCTCAGTTCCTCAGATCCAAGGGAACTCCTGCTTATTCTGCTATATCTATGTATGTTTTGGGGAGAACAGATATTCACTGATGACTGAACCTCTTTATAGCCACATCTGCAAATGGGAAAAACCATGCCTGCCACTGTCAAGAAGCCCACACTTCTCACTATCAAAGGGATCTCAGCCATATGCAGAGAGGCAAGGTTACGTGCATTTTCCACGTCCACGGCATACGATAGTTTTCAGAGTGGGACTAGAGAAACTAATACAGAGAATCAAAGCCAAGCACCTGAAAGAAAAAAGTTCTGGTGCTTTCAGCTTTTGTGTCAGATCAGGACACCTCAGTGCCTTGCTCTAAGACATTGTTTGGCTTTTTAATAGATTAAACTGTTCCAGCACAGTCTAAGCTGTCCACTGGTCTCAGTTTATGGCTTCTAGTGTAACAACTATGGTTCAAAGGTACCACAAAACCAACCTCTATGACGCAGCACAGACAACATCAGGAGCATTAAATCTGCTGCCCAATTTTGCTGGAGGACATATTGGGATATCAAAGTAGAGTTCACCGTAAGTTCTCTCAGTGGCAACTGATGGGCTGAGGGAGCTGAAACCTGTGTCTTTACTAGTACTAGTCAATAAAAGGTTAATAATTGATGAAAACTTATTTCAAGCAGTTACTTTTAATCATCCTTAGCTTGCAGTATAGAATTTTTTTTTTTTTCTGCTGCCTTGAAGAGTATACAAAATTATAATTTCTAGTTGAAAAAACTAAGCAGTTATGCACAGGATTCATGCGTTTTCTTGACTTCTGGCAAAGGATGAAAAAGGAAAGGAGCTGCACTCAAGTTTTCTTTGTAGTCATTTTGAAGTAGTCATATTAATAATCAGAAAGAGACTACATAAAAGTTGGGCTGTTACTTGCAAGTTTTGTTGCCAGATCTTTTATTTGCTATGAATGTTTTAGAAACTATTTTCCAAGGCAATTATTTTCTGGGCTGGAAGAAGCTCTTTTTATACCTATAGATACACTGGCATATTTTATTTCTAAATTATTCTTACTTTACTAAGAGCATGTCAGGGAGTGCTACCCAGAGTTAAATGCTAACCAAGATAAGTTATACCTTAGCTCAAGGCTTTACCAAAAGAGATTGGCAAATATCTCCCTTACATATGCAAGACACCATGTTCTTATGTATTCAACATATGCTAAGAAGGCTTTTTAATTGAGGTTTTTTTAACCTTAACAAGATGGGTTTTGCTGGGAGACACTATTTCTTGTCTTAGACAAACTGAAATAAGAAAAAAAAAAAGGAGGGCACACCAGCTTTGTGTCTGAAACAGAAAGAAGAGATTTACAGCTGATCTGAATTTGGTTGATCTGAATTCAACTTGATTCTGTTCCTCAGTTACTCAGCTTAAGGGGAAAGGAAAGAGAACAGCATGGAGCAGAGGAGAGTGCTCCTGAGGAGAATGGTGAGCACAGTATTAGGCACAGGGGACAGAGACACCAGTCATGAGTGCTGTGGAGTATATAAGGTACACAGGTTCATGCATGTGAGGTGGTTTGAGACCTCAGATTGGAGGGAGTAGGGTAGAGAGACATTTTGAGATAACAGCACTGATAAGGCAAGCTAAGCTAGAGATTAGTGTCACTGGACAAACTGATGTATAAACAACAAGTCTCAAAAATAATACACCAAACATCCAGTATATTATCAATACAGAATTCCTTCCCTTGCCCTTGCTCACTGACCATCTGGGTTTCTGCAGAACACCATTGCAAAGATCTGATCAAAGATCTCCTGAGTGGAGTTTTTGAGAGATTATGTCTCAAATATAAATAAAGAATCTAGGAGATGAGTTCAAAAGGTAACCAAAGCCTTTCACATTTAAAACAACTGATTTATTGACTTATTTATTTTAATATGAGTAAAATACATTATAAGGCCTTGGTAGCTGTTTGCATCCTCAATCCACAGATATACAAGAACAAGCTACTTTCTCTACTTAGGGAAAGCCAAAATTGTGTGACTGAATATCCACTCAGGCATGGTGCACCGAACTCCTGCTCTCCAAACTGGCTCTCTGTATATGGAACACTCTACATACACTGTTCTCCAGTATGCACCAGTCCACAGCCCCCAACATCTGCGAGACAAGCCCTTCAGCCTCTGCTTCTTTTCAGCAGAGGCATGGGGAGGTGCAAGGTTTACAGAAAAATTTTGGCAGGGTCCATCTTTACTGTGCTCACGAAGCCCAAAGCTAGGGGAGTACCAGTCCTTTGGTACCAGTATCTCCTACACTGGGAGTCTGAACAGAGACTAAGCATGTCTGTGCCACACTGCCTGGTTCCAGGATGACAGCTTGGGAGGGCTGGTCAAGTCCCTGCCTGTTTCCTAAGAAGAGGACGTAGTAGTAACTCAGCATGTAAACTTTGCTAGCAAGTTTCCTAAAGTTCATGAAAAAACAGTAGGGAAGATATTAAATTATTAAAATTGATCACTGGTTTCAAAATATGCAGAAGAGTATCTGTATATATGTACTACTATAAGTAGTAATATATACTATAAGTATATATAGTAGGAATGTATACTATAAGTATATAAGTACTACTTATCCAGAAAAAATTTTTTTAAGATTTCCCTATTCAGTAGTCTTTACAGAAAAATAACTGCACAGGAATTTCTGCATCAAAAAAGAACAATGTTCATTTGACTAGTGTACTGAATTCCTGTTAATGACTTTATTTTTCCTGTGAGGAATGATGCAGAATGTTGAAGGCACAATAGATGGATTTCAGATGGTTATTTAAACACTTTTTTAGACTTAAAACATCCTGCCATGAAGAATCTACTCTGCTTTTATTCATTCATCTTGTTGAATGGCTACGGGGAGGCAGCAGGTAAAGACAACCTTATTTAAAGCTCACACTGACTGTGTTATTTAGGAGCAAACTCCACTGCTCTAAACAGTCCAAGCTACCAGAGGCACTTTTCAACAGTGGCTCAGCCTGCTGTGGAGGTAGGAGATGGCTCTTCCTTAAGATACACATGACAACTGCTCACATTGCTGAGCACTGAGGCACTCAGCTGCTCTTTGTGCCTCCTGGAGTTTGTCTTCCTGCCCTTGCATTTAGGTACCTACCTTCAGGTTCGTAATTTTTCGAAGTCTTCCTCACAAAATTTATCACAGTTACATTGTATACACCCTTCTTTCTCTCTCCTTCCCCTCCTCTAAAAGCATCTGTGAAGGCCTTTCACCACTTAAGAGCATTGACATATGAATGGATCAAGACATGAAGAATTTGGGCAGAAGCCCCTAAATTATAACCTTCCTGACATCATTTCTTTCACCTCCCAAGCAGCTGACATGTAGCCCTGTCACTCATGTCTCCCATACTGCCCTTTTGGAATATGCATCAGAGCGGGACCTCCCTGGCTTCTCTATGAACACCATTCAGGGTGTAGTTTCCACAACTTTAACTGAAGCAGATGACTCTTCTCTAAAACGGTTTGTCTCCTCTTCATCTTTTATGATGCTGATGCTCAAAATTTTATTTGTGTTCTGCACTGACCTTCATTTGATCAAGGACACAGTACAAAGCAGAGATCAAAAAGACCAAAAGGGAAATAAGAGGAGCCCCTTCTTCCCATCCTGAGCTGCTCCATTGGTTTAGCAATTTTTTTGCACTTTACTGGGAATGAACCAGGCACCACTTCTGACTTAGTTAAAGCACAGTATGATATGACCTTTCTACTCACTAACACACCTGTCTTTATAGACACTGGTAAAAGCTGCTCTTGTATGACTACAATTAGACCAGCATGAAGTCACTTATTCCTCTATCGCATAATGTCAAATGCTTTCCCACCCCTCCATTTTCTGCCAGGTAAATATCTTTGTATCTTTTGCAAGTTGATCCAAACTTCTTGTTTTACTTGCTTTTAAATCCACAATAAGTGGATCTTCCTTACCTCATCTCACTGCATTTTAAACTGATTCCTTATTTGAAATAGGAGAAAATATTTCCAACAGGATCACGTTTTCTATGTGAAGATGCAAATGCACACAGGACTGCCAGCAGGTACATTTCAGTTAGAAATGTTTTCAAATTGGTGACAAAACCCAGACATTCCTCTTTGACCCCTACATGCCCAATCATCAATAACAGAATCAATAAATCCCTTGAGAAGTTACAAAACACAGAAGGCAAGTGCATGGTTAAATGCAGAAAAATATGCAAGTTGGGAGGAACATTCTGCCATTTTAAGGTTTAAGACCATCATCTGTATCCTAGGGAGCTCCTCACTCCCTTCTGGGGCACCCAGCAGCAGCTCTTGGCAGATGCCAGATGCTCAGGTTTAGCAGCCAGCACAGACTTGACACTTTTCTACACCTACTAAAATTTTTTACCTGTGTTGCCACAGCAACTCAGCATGTCGTTTGTGTGAAGACAGTAATATGTTTCCATGGGAACTAAGCACACAGGCCTGCCCTGAAATTTCAGCTGGGAAAACATGAAATTTATCCAATAACAGAAAAATCAAAGAATGAAAGGCAGGTAGTTAACTAAGAGAAGCTGTACTGCATACTCATAGGACTGTATAGAGAGACAGCCACAGAGTATTTACTCTGGCCAAGAACTAAGTAAATTTGGACTCTGACTAGAGTGTTAAGCCATGGATCACACACTCTAGGACACGGAGCACACACTCCATAAAAATATTATTCTTTTCCCCTCAGTGATTGGCAGCTTTCATATTTATAATATCTGCTCAATAAGTTGAAAGGGCTGTGATACAGAGAGTTTGGGTTTTTGTCAATCCAAATTTCTCCAGACTAGCCTAGGAAAATTACATAACCCCTTCTCCAAGTAGATTTAAATATCTGTAGAATACAAAATGAAGTAAACTTACTCTTGCTGCTGTTTGTGTGAAAACAGCTATTTTAATAGGACCACTTAAAGTAAGATCAGGAAAATCATAAAAGTATTAATTCTTTAAGGGTGCAGATATATTTTTAAAATAAACATATACAGGAAAAATCTGAAGGTATTTAAAAAACAAAACCACCAAAAAAACCTAAACCTGCTTTCACAGTACTATTTCTTTACATCACTAGTGATCAAAGACCAAGATATTGAGACAGATTGAAGCATCAAACTGGGCTTCAGATGTATAGAAAACATTTTCTGAAAGGCATAAATGGAAGGAAAGCAAACAGACAAACAAAAAAGATGCTGTTGATAGGTCTGGCTTGCCACTGAACATCTCAAATGGCCCTGGGCACCCTTAATCCCACATCCAGCACAGCTGAACCAAATCTCAAGATCCGAACAGGTTGTGCTGATTTGAATCCCAGTGATTATAAAAAGAGCTCGGAAACATTGCTCTGCCACAGGCAGCTCATTTTAAACAACTCGTTTTCAACCTAAATCCTGCTCTGGAGAGATCAAATAGACAGAAATAAACACTGAACTTTAAGGTGTTTAAAACTTTTTTATGGTTTTTTTCCTGTCATTTCACCCCTTGCCCCTTTTAAACATGTAATAATGCAAAGAATGAAAGAGTGGGAAAGTATCTCATCTTGACAAAAGCAGTCATGGTACTTTTGATATCATCCTACAAAGGAAAAAAAAAAGCTGTAAGATGGTGCTTATATGAGCAGAGATCATTGCTTTGTGTATAAAACATTTTGATATTCATCTAACCACAGAACACTGTATTGAAGAAATGTACTGGAAGCACTCAACTGAGTATTTTAAGTACTTTGTTTCTCTTGCTTGTTTTGTAAGTCACACAATTTGCTGTGTGATATACCTTATCAACACCAGCTCACACACGAACACAGACAACTTTCAGGAACCATAGAATCATTTAGGTTGGAAAAGACCTCTAAGATCATCAAGTCCAACCTTTGAACAATCACCACCTCGTCAACTAAACCACGGCAGTAAGTGCCATGTCCAGATGTTTCCTGAGCATTCTATTGGATGGTGACTCCACCCCTTCCCTGGGCAGTCCATTCAATGCCTGATAGCCCTTGAAGAAATTCTTCCTTATGTGCAACCAGAACCTCCTCTGGTGCAGCTTGAGCTTATGCCCTCTTGTCCTGTCACTGGTTGCCTGGGAGAAGAGGCCAACCCCCACTTGGCTGCAGCCTCCTTTTAGGCAGCTGTAGAGCGAGAATGTCTGAGACTCCTCTCCAGGCTAACAACCCCAGCTCCCTCTTCAGCTGTTCTTCATACGAGTGAGTCACTCTCCAGACCCTTCTTAATCGCTTTTAAACTTGCTCCAGCACCTCAATGTCATCCTTGTAGTGAGGGGCCCAGAACTGGACACAGCACTCAAGATGCAGCCTCACCATTGCAGAGTACAGGGGCACAATCACTGCCTGGCCCTGCCAGCCACACTATTGCTGATACAGGCCAGGTGCCATTGGCCTTCTTGGCCACACGCTGGCTCATGTTCAGCCATTGTCAACCAGCCCCGCCGAGGTCCTTTTGCACTGGGCAGCTTTCCAGTCAAAACATTTTGTGCCTGTTTGATCACATCGCCAGTAATAAAGGCTAATTACAAGAAAAAAACACAACTGCCAGCAGCTCCATTTTCACATCTGCATTAAGGCTGGGATGATTCCTAATGCAAACAGCCAGACCATGAGCATTTCTCACTTCAAAAAACATTGCCACTTGATTTTAGATGCTCAGCCATCACTTTAAGAATGTATTATAAAATTTGTGACCTGCAACAAGTCTTTCAAGTATTAGAACAATATAAGTAAAACTTAAAAGATACACTTCAGGCATTTTTAACCAATTGTATCATATCTAGATTAGCAAGTTGAAGTAATGTCAAATGACCATTTGTTGCTGAGCTACTCACACAAAGATCTGTTATGAGTAATAACAGATCTATTCAAAACTCAAAAAAAGATCTGAAGCTTTTAGAAGTATGACAATTAATCCTAAATTACATCTGAAAAATCCTAAAGTGCCTAAGGTTTTGAGAGCCAGTCCTGGGGAAAACAAGCAACTCTGCTTATCTCAGCAGGAAGTTCACTTTGGAACTTTGAAAAGTGTCCCTCCACTTAACTGCACTATAGATAGCAAATTATAACTGCTCTCAACTACAGTCTTCTGAAATAACTTGTGACCTATGGGCAACAACTGAAAACCAGATCCTTTTCTAACTTCAAGGCCAAAAAACTGAGGAGGGGCACTGAAGAGATGACAGTTCAATTAAGCATAGCCAGTCACTGTCAAGATAGCAATTTGAGCCTTTTTAAAGGGTATAATTAAGACATTTTCTTGAATGTATTAATGCCACAACTACAAGTCCTGCTTCTTAGGAGAAAGAAATATCCATTCAACAGGAAGACATAAACAGCACTAGATGTCACACAAAACAACACCTACATACACCTACACCTAATGACAACATCTAGAAGGGGAGCAGCTGCTCTACTGCTTTTTTTCTCCAAAATACTACTAGGCTGCAGATGACTGCCTCATGATAACACCTTTTTAATAATAGAGCGTAAAAGCCACACTAATGAAAATAGCCTCATTTAATACTAGTGCAACCTGTCAAATATTTTTAGGTATTTCTGTGGTCCTGACCCTGGTATCTGTGCTGTCATGTTTTTATCTCCAGATGGTGTCATAACAAGGGATGCCTGACATTGGTCACATGGGAGGTTTTGTGGGAGACCAAGACTCCATGGCTCTGTGTTGAGATCTCAGCTGGAGTACTGAGCCTATGGAAACCTTTCTTTATAACACTTAACTGAAAACACAAAAAAAATTTGCAGATATACATGAAGTAATGTAAAATTATTTTTTTTTTATTATTTGATGTAAATTTTATATTTTACCAAAGGTACTTTTCTTCTTTGTTTACAAAGCCAGAAATGCATCTGGATCACTTGCAAGTCAAAGAGAGACATCAGATGAAAAGGAAAATTTTTCAATGACCGATTACCTGAGTTACAGTGCAATATCTAATTTCAGACAGTATTGCTCTTTGGACTTTTTACAG
Source organism: Promerops cafer (assembly GCA_013398275.1). Classification (NCBI taxonomy): domain Eukaryota; kingdom Metazoa; phylum Chordata; class Aves; order Passeriformes; family Nectariniidae; genus Promerops; species Promerops cafer. The sequence continues at coordinate 1,837,159 of VZSE01000979.1, read as the reverse complement.
TAAGAAATAATAAACTTTATCGAGTCAAAACCTTAATCAGAGCTTGTCGTAAATTCAAGAATTCTCATGAACAACATGAAACACCTGACAATGTATACGACACTTTTTTGCTTGCCTCTACAATAAATTAATACCCTGGATGACTTAAATATTAGCAAAAATATTTACAAAAAGAAGATAAAACACAGTATAAAACTTCTTTTCAAAGATATGTTTCTTCCAAGAAACAGTTTGGTACCAAGAGTGAAATTTCAAGTCTTACAAAATTGTTTCTCACTTATTTAAATTCATCAAGATAATAAATAACATTGAATTATACAAACAAACATTGACATCCTCCTATGGGTTTATGCAGTAAAAGCATGAATCTCTTCTTGGGAGTATCCAAGATCCTTCAGATATCTGAAAGTCAGAAATTAAGTTGGCAATGTTAATATTTGGAACTCAAAACCCACCACAGACACAGATGAAACGTAACTTCAACACCACTTCCTTGTTTTTACTCAGACATGCACATTCAACTTTACCCTTGCAAATACATTTAGAAAACAATCAATGCCCAGGAGCTCAGATATACTAAATAACATTTTTGGGCAATGAGAACAATTTCTAAAAATAAATACAGATATCATCTGAATTATCTCAGATTTCTCAAGAGGCAGCATAATTACTGGCCAATACACGTTGACTTCAGTAGGACAGCAGAAATGCAAATGACATCATATTGGTTCAATATTTTGAAGTTGGGCAAGAGAAATTTAGAGGACCTTTTATCTTACAACATGCATAAAAAATAAGGAAATACTACGTACAGATACAAATAAATGCATTGATTTAAAAAATAATTGAGAAAAATGCTTCTGATAGAAAAACTGCTTTGAATTTTATTTCTGTAACTTATCAAGCTAACACCAACAAAGAAAGCTTATTTCCTATTATTACAATTTTCTGTGAACATCAAATTAAAAGCAGCATTTAAATCCTTGGGAAAAAAGGTCACTGTTAAAGAGTTGCTTTTTAGAAAGTTCCGGACAACCTACTAGAACTCATGAAACTCACATATTGCTGATACTTACTTAGCTACACATAAATATAAATATACTCCTCAAGTATGGTGCAAGGTGGGTTTTTTAAATTCCTTTTTTTGGTTGGTTTTAATTTTGAAAGTTTTCTTACAAAGCAGACAATGTAAGGCCGTTTTTTAAAGACTACCAAATCAGAAACATTACAGGTGATTAGGTGATCAAATTTAAAAAAAATTCTCACTTTCCAGTTCATTATTTAAAATACTCACTGTACTCCTTGTTCTGTAAAAGGTACTGGACCACAGATGCAGATAAGCACTTTGGAGTCTTTTCTGCTTCTTTTCACAAACTCAGAGAGAAGAGATGAAGAAATCTTCCCCTGTTTACCTACCCAGTCTTTTGATGGTTGTGAAAGAATGAATTGAACCTCAAACCTGGTAAGCAGAAGAATATTTCATAAATATTACCTCTGATTAGAAATCTGCTACAGAAAATGCTACTGGCCAAGACACTGATGTTTCCTATGATTATCTTCCTGTTCTGCTCAGCTCCCCACTGCAGTATCAGATCTCTCAGATATTTAGCCACTCCTCCTGGTCCAGTCAGTCAAGTCACCTCCAATATTGCATACTTATTTAACCAAATCTTTCAATGTTAAGATTTCCAGTTTTCTAGTTCACCTTACAAAAAACCCCAGCTGGCACCCATTAAGACACTTAAGCCCAGATTTTACTGCTCCATTAGTCACTTTTACCCAAATGTTGGTGCAGCTCAATACACAAGCAGTGAGATAAGAATGCTTGGCCAAACTCGTGAAAATGTCAGTACAATTTCAGTAATGAGAAAATACTCATCACTGAATGATGGTTTCAAAAACTCACTAACAGAATAGTAACTGAGTAAAAACCAAGCACTTCTGTATCTGAGGCTCCTATGGATAGGGTGAACAGGCTTTTACTGTAAATTTGCACAATGTCTAGACTACCAAGCTTTGAATGTGCCAGACATCACTAGGGTAGGAAATAGTATTGATTTTTCACTTCAATGCTGTGAAGGAACAAGTGGTTTCCACTGAGGAAGAATTCAACTAAGAATTAACCATAAACAAAACATTTTTATCACCTAATAAATCTAAGCAGTGACAATTTATCTAGTGGTAACAGCAAGGGAACTGAAATTAAAGGGTAACCAGATAATCCTGTGTCTCCTGACAGAATTATGGCCTGCTGAATCAAATTGACATTACGTGTGCACTACTTGCATTTTAATCTGCATTTACATTGTAATAGAGGGCAAAATGCAACAATTATTAAGAAAAAGATAATATAATGAGCCTATTTAAACTTTGAATTTCTACATAAATATTTTCATAACCAGTGACACCAAAAAGATTTTTATAAAACTTCTCTAAATTCTGTTTTTCCTGGGGTACATTCTCCTTCTCTCTTCTGTGTTCGTTTTTGCATAACTGTGTTTTCTATTGTTAAGGCTAAGGCAAATTTTCTTCTGCATCAAAAAGCTTCTCAGTTTTAAAAATCATCTCATCTAACATATCATCTTCAATAACAATCTATTAAACATTGTAAATCAAATCCCTGGCTTCCCATGGGACCTACAGAACATAACAACATAGCCTCTGCTATGTATCTGTGAGCAATGGATCTCCTTCCACTCCCTAGGTCTCATTATATTCTTAGTTAAGAGCTTACAGAATCAGAATCTGTCCTTGTGCCAAATCTGTGCAGTTAGTCTAAGCCCCAAGACTTGTTCTGTACATAGAGATGTTACAAGTTGTTCTCCACAAGACTTTTAATTACCTTTCATCTTTAAGAGCTAATTGCTCTAGTTGGTTTCTCCAGAGTATGTCATCCTCAGTTTTGTTAAAGAAGATCAGCTTCACTCTCCTTAAAAAAACAAAACAAAAATTAAAACTAACTGCAGATTGTTTCTATTAAAGAATCAGAACTTAATGCATCATACAGAAACCTTTTACTTACATTTTTTTTTCTCCAGAGGCATTATAAGTCAAAGTGAGACATACTGAACAAGCTTTGGAAAACTTGCCTGGTATAGACAAAACAGCCCCAAATCAGCTATGTTACATCTTTAAATACTAAAATCATCTTATTCAGAGACTAGAATGTGCCAGAATCTTTACATGCTTCCCAGGGCCCACTTCTCTGAAAACATGGAAAATAAAGCCCACTACACTGAAGTACTGCTCTAAATGGTGGCACAGTGCACCACAGCATCCTATGTTACTCAGGTGGGGGGAAAGCCAATAAAAAGTGCATAGGAAAGCCACTTGGGCACATAAGTAGAAACTGGTTATTTGGAGAATAATGTTTTCAGACACCCTTACTGGTACTCCCTAGGGTAGACAAATGTATCTGCTGCAGTTCTGCTATAAAGAACAGAAAATTACAAACTTGGAATAAACTGGTCGCAGTCTTGCTGGAAATAAGGGAAAACACAACTAAAATGAAGAAGTGGAAATTTAGATATGATCCCCACCAGTAAAGAAAAGCTGGTTGACAGAATGATGACAAAAATTTAGATAACAAATAAGAATCTTCATAAGCCCTTTGTAAAGAAAGAGAGTGAACCTAACTAATCAGAAACTACTTCAAGAGATGTAGATTTTAAGGAACTAAAAAACACATGTATGCAAGGTCTAATGGAAGACTGCTCAGAAAGAGGAGCTAGAGACCCTTAAAGGAATTTCACAGGGAGGAAGAAGAGGAGATAGAAGGTTAAAAAATTACCTTCCAAACAAGAATGACAATCGAAGTGGGATACTGTATTAAAAGTGAATATGAGAACAGAGTGGTAATTTAGGAATGAAAAGCTGGAGACAAAGATACAACTATCAAGGAGAATCAAGAATAGATTACAAGCATCCTATACTTGTGAAGAGCATTAGCCCCCTACATAGTGTTTAGTGCCTTTGTGCTTCAGTCCTCTTTAAGAAACATACCCACCTGACTGCAGTTATACACAACAAGTAAAAGGAGCAAAAAAACCTCATCTGAAAATGGAAGAGTAGAGGACCAATATTCTTTTATAGTTAATACTTTGGCCAAATACAATTTGGCCTGTAAGACAGGAAACAAGGCTAAAGAAAAAGCATCGTGACTTAATGCACAAAAGGATAGTGCAGCTATGAAGGGAACAAATTGTTTTGCCCATTTACAGTAGGCAAGAAATAGACTTAAAACATAATAGGCAGACTTTGTCTAGACGGTACGAATAAAAATCCAATTATCCAAGCCCATTACAGCAAATGCTGCCCAGGGAAGCTGAAGATTCTCCAGCATTCAAAGTGCAGCCCCAGAGGTTCAGCAGCAATCGCCCAGCACTCCAGACAGAGGTTGCTTTGGCACCCTCAGGTGACAAGTGTGTCGTTGTACAGATCATTCCTCAGCTTTCTGCAATTTGTGTCCTAGCATATGCAATCCAAGCTTCTGGCTAGTTACTTTGCAAAGTAAGATAATTCTATGCAAATCATATTTATACTGCTCATATATATGTATACACACACACACACACATACATACATATGTATCTCATACAGATAAGCATACATATATTAAAGACAGTCTGGTAGTACTTTCCCAAAAAATAAATTGAGGGTTAAAGAGCAAATATAGGGCCAAGGAACCAAATTGCCTACAAGAGTCAGAAAAACAAAGCCTTATAGAGACATCATATAAACAGAACCTGTCTCAGTTCAAGTCACTCCAGCACCTAACCAGCTTCCACAGCAAGAAGGAAAAACTCATTTACTTTGACTAGTAAGGAAACAGATGCTGCTGCACCCTAAACTAACACTGAGTTTCCATATGAAATTGTGCTGAAAAGAGCTAAAAATGTGTTCCCAAGCATTTTGTCACACGACAGGCTCATCCTTTGGATTTGCAAAGCCAGCCACTTTTTATCTGCTACTGACAATACAGGACATTTTGGAAGAGCCAAACAGTACAATCTCTCTGCTCACAAAACAGGATTATATGTAACTGCTGAAATATAACAATATAAGAATAGTGTCTGGATTTAGGGTTTGTTTTTTTAGAAACAAACTTTTGCAGTCTATGTCATCCTTTGTAGTTTTAGTATGAAGATTAGTGTACAATTAATCTCTCCATGTTTCAAAAGCAGAAGTACTAGTTTTGCAGTTTTGAAGGACAAAACAATCTGTTCCCTTGACCAAGAACAAGTAATGCTTTCTTCTGCAGATTTTACAGAGCACAGAACGCATATGCAATATACATCTTTTCATTAATTTGGATATACTTAATGTTGTACTTAAAGAAGTGACAAATAAATCTTCTGTGAAAACTGGAACTCATCTGGGAACAATGTGCTACTGCTGCTTAGCAGGCGAAAACCATTAGCTAACTATTCTAATGTATCAGAGAGAAGCCATAAGTTGCAGACCTCCCCAATCCAAAACCCAATATCTACATTGCAATATTTCCATACTAAAAAAAGACATTCAAATGTGATGCTAATTTAAAAAAAAAACACCTCAAATTTTCTACTCAGTAAGCTCATTTGTACCAAATCTAAAATTCAAAATACAAATCAGTCTATTACGCTGATGTAGCCAATAACCAAATAAGTGGAAGTTGCCTCAGCTTCTGACAGACTCCTCCCTAAAACATGCCAGTTTTTGGTGTAAGTTAAAGAAAAATGCTTTCATACCATTTCATTTTGTGAACTGTTTTATTAACACTGAAGCTTGTGTGTCAAGAAGTCCACATACCTGAGACAGCTAACTTCAGTCAGAGCAAAATTCAGCAGCTTAACCATTGGTGTGAAACCTGTGCCTCCTGCCAATAAAAGGAGATCTTCTGAAGTTTGAACTTGTGACTTCTTGAAGTTGCCTTCAGGATTGCTGACAGAAATATAGTCTCCTTTATTTAAAAAATTAAAAAGTAAACATTAATTTGATGAAAACAAGCTAATTAGCATTCTGATTTTTTTAAAGGTCATTTCATATTGCCTTCATCTTTGTAATATTAGGGTTTCTTTCAGAAAGGTACTATACACTTCACATAAGGATCATTCTCGTTAAAAGAAGAGATGTACAAATAAAACATTTTGTCTTGATGGATTTTACACAATATGAGTACACAAACATTTGCAAAGTCAGTGTTAAAAATCTACCTCCGTATCTGAAATAGAAAAGTGTATCTTAAGTCCCATAAAACAGACCTACTTTCTTTATGCAAAAGTACAAGAAGCAGTTCTCAGAGCATATGACATCAAAGCCATTAACTATAATGTGTGATACAGTTCACATACATCACTCAGGAGAGAGTTTTCTGTAATGGACAACTCATAGTTATAGTGAGGACAAGCATTTACATTCACAGAATGGAGAATAAGGTTTAAAAGAAGTTTTAAGTAAGTCCTGATTAAGTAGGTAAACAGTAAGAATGTCACAATACTCAGACAGTGAATCTTTAAAAATAATGCAATTGTTGCAAAACCAAACACAACCCCCCAGCATATATTTACCAATTTGTAGGTGGTCAAGTGCCTGTGTGAACAGTCCATGGGAATAAATTTTAACCATTAAATATATATGCACACCATCATGGTGAGGTGGTTCTTGGAAATCCAGTGGCAAAAAAGGCAACACAGGTGTGTATGGTTTTACTACTTCTGTCCCTAGAGAGTAGACAGAAATATAGCTCAAATAATATGAAAATACTCTACATCCAAATACTACAAACAAATACCAAAATAAAGAGTAAATAAATAACCTGTATATACCATAAAAATAAAACCATGCCATGCTTTTATTAAAGTTGTTACTTTCCACTGCACCAGTTTTTATTACAGAATTGGAGGCCTTCTACTTCCAATTAAAAACTTGAGTATGTTATTTCCATGCTACTTAGCAATTCAAGACACAACATGAAAAGATCTTGAGTCATCCCCAAAGAATATGAAAATCTAAACATTTTCATTAATTTTCAAGTACCACAGCTAGATTTATTCTAAATTTAAACAGCAGATTTTTAATACTGCACAATTATATTTTCTTGCAGAATAATCTCAAAAAGCTATTGTATAACAATAGTAAGATCACAAGAGGTGGACAGTAGTAAAGAATCAAGAAAGGGAGGAGGAGGAGGTCAAAACAGTTCTCAATTAATGGATATTTAAAAATTCTTCTGAGAAGTCTCTGCCATGTATACTGCAATCCAAGTACAGTGACCAGTATAACTATTAATATGCAAATTTTAAGAAGTATCCTTAAAAATAGTAAATTGGCTATTTCTCTGACCTTCTGTTTTCTTTTTTTAAGCTTTTACAAAATTTTGAAGAATAGCACATTGAAGAAAAGCACATGTGCTTTTCAAGACACATTCTTCTCATAACCTCACATTATTGTTAATATTGCACAACTGGAGTGTAAAGCAGTGTTACCATGACTACTATAAATCCCTCAGAAGAAGAAAAAAAAATAAAAAAAAATAAAAAATTGCAACAGTACCCTCCTCATTTCAAAAAAGCTGCAAACTAAAAGGAACTGACTAATGATACATAAGACATATACAATAAGCTTCCCACACTTCAAAGATGAACAGCACTGCTTTGTCATTTTTTAAGGGAGTTAATAGTAGAGACAGTAAGGTCACCAGTAAATGCCAGCCATCTCAATAATTAGCTTTGCATTAATATTAATCCAGTCAGTTCATTATTAGCACTGATTGTGATCCTGGAAGCAGAGACTTGCTAACAACAAACAGGGAATTAGTGGCCATGGACTTGGCATTCTCCCAACACTATGAAAAGGATTTATGTAAATACATCCATTACTACATTCTCAATTTTTCTTACCTGCAATAGTTTGTTTGAGGTAAACATGCTGTCCAGTGGGAACACAGAGATGTGTGCCCTTAGGCAACATTAGGCAGAAGAGTTTGGTGTCATGGGTAACTTCTGTCTTAGAAACCAACTTGCATTTTCTGAAGAACAGTCCTAAAAACATTTTACTTGTTAGTTAAGTCTCAATCTGTCATTATATATCTTCCAATAACAGAGACAAATGTATTTCACTATATACTTATAAAAAGACAATAAATAGATGCTTCTTGTATAATTACTTATATTAATTTTTATAATTATGGAGTAAGGACATTTATAACATTATATAAATGTTATTATAATAATGTTATTATTACAACATTTTGGACTAAGGACATTTATAATATTATTTTAAGAGCTTCTGAGTTGTCGACTGGGAATAAGTAGAAAAGCACCAAAAACTATCAGAACCATTTGTACTACATTGTATCTGCACTGAGTTCCCCATACAAGTACAGCATGGCTACACATAAGCAGACTGAAACCAGCTGATGGAATGTAAATGAAACATAACTGCACCATGCTCCACAACCACCCAGCAGGCTGAGGGAGGTGATTCTGCATCTCTGTTCTGCTCTTGTGAGACCTCACCTGGGGTACCATGTTCAGCTCTGGGGTCCCCAGCATAAGACAGATGTGGACCTGCTGGAGGAAGTCCAGAAAAGGGCCACAAAGATGAACAGAGGGCTGGAGCACCTCTCCTATGAAGATACACTGAGAGAGTTGGGGTTGTTCAACCTGGAGAAGAGAAAGCTCCAGGGAGCTTATAGGAGCCTTCAGTAAAGAAGATGATAATGAGTAATTTTTCCTTCTCTACCTTTAGAAGAGCATTTTTTAGCTAGGCCTTTGTTTCAGCACTGCAGTATTTTAGCTCCGACCTGCAATATCAGTGTGATCACAGCACCACACTGCCTAAACAGGTTTGTAACACAAGGGAACTTTCACCGGCTATTAGGAACTGGAAGCTCTGCAAAAAATTTAAAAAAAAAAAAAAAAAAGAAAGAGAGAAAGCTAACAAGCAACAAAATCCCATGAGCAGCATTATCTAAACTTTATACATCCAAAACAAGCCAAATAATAAGAAAAAAAAAAGGCAGAGAGAAGAAGCCACTTTCCTACAATAATCCCACAATATAATTTGCCATTTTCAATGTAGAATTTGTGACCAGTCCCAGTGGATATTTTTATGTAAAGCCTCTCAAAATTTGACAGGTTCACGTATGAGAATACTTGAGCATGACACCCTTCTAACAACACTATCTACATTGGAGCAGTTTCAGTGAAGTAACATTTATCTTCCCCTTTTTTTCATGGCATTGAAAAATACTCATTGCTCGCACAAATAGCTGAGCTAGTCATGAAACAGGATGAGATGCAAAGGAAATCCCAACCAGGCATCACCACGAGGATGGTCTGGTCAAACACTGGGGCAGCTGCTCAGAGGGAGTCTGTCCTTGGAGGTATTCAAACCTTGACTGAACAGCCTTTGAGCAGGAGGTTAGATCAGATGACTTCCAGAGCTCCCCTTCAACTAAGTCACTCTACAGTTCTAACATTTCTTAAAGGTTTTAAGAGTTAGAAGTAGAAGCACCTTGATCTTTCGTGTTTTGCCACTGCATCAGCAGATGCTTCTTTAATTCCTGACTTCAATTTCATGTTGATTCTCTTTTGACAGAAATGGACTACCAGAAAATCTCTAATAAATACGTATCACTTGTACATGGTCTAAATCCTGATGTGAGTGAAAAGTCTTTATTGAGTCAACATAACTCTTCTTAAGTGTCTTGCCTGAAGGAAGGCTTATGCAAGTTTCCAGTGAAGTGTCCATTAAATACAAATCAAAGTCTAAAGGAAATTCTAGCATTGCTGCAGCTCAAGTGATCACTGCCATTGCTTCCTTGCTTTTTCTTCCAAGAGCACCGAAGAGAAACCAAAGTCAGTGTGCCTGGTTGAACTTAATGCTTAACTAGGGCTACAGTTCACAGACTGATACCAATTCCTGGACTTTTAAACAAGAAGTGCTTCAGAGGGGCTCTCAGTAAGACAGCCTGTCCAATCTCCTTGCCCAGTGATCCCCAAGAGTCATTTAAGGACCACATTGAGTATTTCAGTAATTTCATCTAGTGAATTATCATTTTTCAAGTAACTTGTCTGTACTGCAGTTTCCTTATTCCAGGATTATTACCCCAAACATTTTGCTCTTTCCAGATATCCTCGATTAAAAACACTGCTTAAGAGTACAAGACAGCTGGAGACCAGATAGAGAGTGCCCTCTGACAGTGCAGTCAGTTGCTGCTTGAAGGAACAGCCATCGCTATTAGCATTCCCTTCTTCAGTAAGTGCAGGATCAATTAAACCATAACAGAAACAAAATAGTTTTAAGTAGAGGGAAGATTTCAACAAACAGTATTTATCCACAAACTGCTTAAAAGTTAAGGGTTTGAACAATATCTTCCAGCTCAGCCATACTTCTTTCTAATTGACTTTATTTCCAAGGGTATAAATAATCTCTACTGGAACAGTCAAGCATCTAAATACATTCAGTCATGCCTGGAAATATACATTCAGGTTAATAAATCTCAGCTGCACGTGCAATTTGTGCATGGACTAAATTAGGATCAGATTTCTTATATACCACTACTGCCATAATAGATGGCCATGGCATTTTTCTGCATACACTGGTTTTCTTAAATTATTCAAATAGCTACTAGTGAGTTATCTACTACAAATGCCTGCAGAAACATGATGTAAAGCTTCTGACATGGAATAAATATTTCCTTATTAAGATTTTCTCATATCTTCCATCTAACATCCTACAAATCCCTTATTTTGAATGAACAAGCAATTCAGATGAATCAAAAGAATGCCTAAAGCCCTGAAGAAGTGGAAGTCAGTAATTTCATTTCATACGAATCTTGAAATAAAACAAAACATCAGCATCTCTCCAGCCCTATAAATATTATGAAAAGTTTGTGGAAATTTGTTTTCTATACTTCTTTTGAAAAACAATACACAACAAGATTGCAAAGTACAGTACCCAAATAAATATGCCAAGATTGCTGTCAATTCTGCAGACTTACAAATTGCTTAAAAGGATGTATGAAGTTGGTAATGTAACCCTTAACACTCATCAGCTAATACTCTTACACATATTTGGGAGTGGAAAAAGAAGTTAAAAAACTGATTCATCAACTGATTCACTGTTCCCTGACAATTTTTTCACCTTTCCAATCTGACTAATTCCAGCCTTTTCCTCATAAATAACCTGTCTCCCTCTTTTTAATTGTCACACAGAACTTTTGTCCTGATTCATTCAATATAACTTCTGAAAACTTTCTAAGTAAACTTCTAGATTAGACTGTAGTCCTTGCTACATTAACTAAAATTAGTTCATTATCAGTCATTCCTAAAAAATCTGAGGCCACAAGCAAAAAATAACTGTCAAAGCAGAAAAGCCTTTCAACTAAAGGAGCTAGCCCCTAGTTGCAAGCTGAAGCCAAACAGTTGGTTTTGTCAACCCACAAAGCCACGTTACTGTCAGATGCCAAAGATGTATGATTTGCCACTATACAGAAGCAAAAGGTACTGTTCTCTCAATTTTCATGCCAGTGTCCAGCAGCAAATCCTAATTTTTTGAAGTGACCAAAGTAACTAGTGAGGAGGTTAGATTTGATTAAACATTTTGCAGACATCGAGTGTCAGCACTGCAGCTCCCGATCTAGGAGAAGCAGCCCTGCAGCTCCTCACTACCAAAGGCTTGCCACAAAAAAACAATACAATCATGGGCTAGAGACATCACTCTAAACTCAGCTTCCACCTTTGCTGGAATCAAGAACTACAGCACCTTGATTTATAGGCCTACAAATTCTGTTTTAGTAACAAACCTGCTGTACAGATAATAATAGCTTTTGGAGAGTGTCATCCTTCTGCGTACTGAATGTTCTTCCTTGACATGAAAAGGAGTTTAAGAATTTTTCCTTAATTATGTTTTTTGCTTTTTTTCAATGATAAAACTTCAGTGACAATTCTTATTTCTTAGTTACTAGTCATAATCCTAGTGATGCTGCAGTGGCAACATTAGCCTGCTGGTTTGGGAAAAAGATGAATAGCTCCACTAGCCCTCCATCACAGGTAGAGGAATTCCACCCATTCCCAGCAAGCATTTACCACCCAAACATACCCACTAACCAGATGAAAGTCAATCCTTATTTTGTTCAGGTTACTTGGTTGTGGAGCCTCAAGTACTACTACTGCCAACATAATGGAGATCAGACCACACAGCAGAAGGAAGGTGGCTGCCTACCACTTCCAGCAGCAGCCCAGTCTTAGGAGTTAAGACAACCATGAACTCTCACTGCTGACCATCAAATCATCAGTACCCTCAAATGCTTCAGTTAATTACTAGATTGCACAAGCCATCTCATATTATCCAAAAAGGCCAGCCACACTCTCCCCAGACAGCCTCTCTCCCCTCCCAAAATAAAGTTCCCACTGAACCAACACCTTCTAAACTTTCCCTGCTTACGCAGCACCCTGTCACAGCGTCAGTCTCGCTGATACACAGTAAGTGCTGCAGCAGCACTCTGCTCCCTTCTGGTACTTCCAACAAAAAAAACATCTATGATCATCCAGTTGATGTGTACAAAAAACCACTGCTCCAAACAACGAAACTGCATCCCATTTCAGCCCTCAGAGGCAACAACACCTTGTTTCTTTACTGAACACTCTAAACATCTGGCAATAGTTGCACACTCTTTAAAACAGCAGAACTTAGTAATTAGGTTACTTTCCAAAACAGGAATCTGAGTAGAAGTTCAGAATAATTTTCAGAAGGAAGAAGCAGTTTATTCTCCATGGGAAAAAATACAAACAGACACCCCCCAAGTCATCCCTCCTAACATGTAATTTTTTAATTGCATTTTTAATGGCTACTGCATTTATGTGCATGCCCCCTCATGAGTGTGCTTCTATACTTTATTTTCCAGAAAAAGCATCAACAAGAAAATCATGTCTTAATACCCATGCAAAAACCTGCACTCTATCACTGTGCTGTATGATATTTTGGTTGGCTGGGAGGGGTCAGGTTTTAGGGGTTTGTTTTGATTTTTTGTTTTGTTTTAATGAGAAAGCTCTATCTTAATTTTTATACTGCATTTAAATTTCACAGGATGCCAGCCCTATGACAATAAGCTTTTGTTTACACTTTTAATAGTATAGTTTCATAATAGCTACCTGAAAGTAATGTCATCAACTCCCCTACCCTGACAATCTAATTAGACTGAATTGTGTTTTCTATGCAATACTGTGGGTTATAAATTATTATTTCTCCAGAAAACTAAGCACTTAATCCTTCTTAAAGAGTAGAAGCAGTATTGAATATTCTTCTGAATCTCCTGACCATCCTAAGACACAATGCAGTTAAATGAAATTGCAGTCAGTTTGAAAAAAAAATCCCCTTCAACTCTGAGGAAATTCAACAATTCTGTTCATTCCTTCCAATTAACTAAAATATACTGGCCAAAACGTTAGTATAAACTCAGTGGGAATTTGAGAGTACAAAGGCAATTTATCTGGGAGTATGACTTTCCCAGCCTATGGAGAAAAAAGTAAGGGCTTATGTTAATTGTTTCTTCATAGAATTAAGTTATCATAGGCTTCCAGTACCATCTTTGCATTATGTCGTTGCTCCTGAAGAAGACCTTTATCACTTTTTTGTAGAATTTAGACACGTCTTCTTCAAAAATAAATAGTAAATAACTTTATAAAGTATAGATGCCTCTACACATGTGGTGGTCACACACACATCCTTTACAAACTCATTCATGAATGCTGTCATATGAACAAGTAATAAAGACAAAGTAATAAAGACATAAAATCAAGTAAACTTTTCAAGTGTCAATCTTGACTGGTTTTCAGCCCTTCTTCCTGTGCTTTGAATGCAATGGAAGTGTTTTAACTGGTCAATACACACAGAAATACTAAAAAACTCAAAGACAAGAAAAACCTAATGAATTAAACACCAGTGCTCCCATAAGCACACACTATTCACACAGCCCTGCCACCAAGCTGGAATAATTTCAGGTAAAATGATTACTTTTATTAGAAAGCATAAGTTACCAAAATAACTAGTAATACACAAAAATTGAATGAAATAAATTTTTAAAAAGTGTAACAAGATAACATAGCTACTTTCTATTCTGTTCCCAAATTTTCAGAAGTGGAAATGAACAGTTGTACTGTCTTCACACAGACTCTCATATTCATTAGAAATAAAAGGTAATGATGAGAGTAAGCAGAGGAAGATTCAAGTGAAAAAAATCAGAATATTTAGGGCAACGCATCAGTGCTACTGTATATTGAGTGCTGCATAGAAATACCAGATATAAAGCTATAAACCAGCTTTTTAAAAATCATTTTCTTAGCTATTAATTATTATTTCTTTGTTCACACTGCACAAGATATGGGTTTATTTACCCATAACATTATTTTGCTCCCACAGAAGTGGAAACAAAAATGAAAACTCTGCAATTTAGAATAAGGGAGCACAATTCTAAGCAGAAAAGGAAAATGGCTACTCAAGGCTAAACCAAGTGAATAGAAGCCTCCAACATGTAGATTTTATGGTTGAGATGAAAGCACAGGTTCAAATGAAGGAAAGACATGTAGGCCTGAACATTCTTCTTCTATAAACAGTCTTGCATGCTCAATTTTAAACTTGGAGATGTTAAAATTAAAAAACTGCAGAATAGGAGTTTCTGGAGTAGGGATTAAAAGCTATAGATATAGATTTATTTGTTGAATTCCTCATTTTTGTAATCAGGGATTTGAAGAAACTTGGGGTCAGCAAGCCATTTAACTTAAATTTTCCACATATTCAATTTAAGCTAATGTGAACTCAGTCAATGATATGTAATAAAGTTTTCCAATACGTATAACACTCCTCTGCATAACAGCAGAAATGTTATGTTGGAGATTGACTTTATAGAAAAAGAAAAAGCAAAGTAATTATCTAGAAAGCATTCATTACTAATGCTCAATATGTATTTTGTCAACTGCCTCTAATTATCCTCACCTTCCTCATTTACAAAGGATCTATGAAGCCACTATATTCTATATATCTTTTTCTTTCAGATTATCTTCTCCTTCTGTTTTCTATAATCACAAAAAGCAATAAGGAAGGAGAAAATGAGCAACGGACAGCAGACAACACATTAGATCAGGCTGTGTAACCCCTTAGATACAGAGGATTATACTGAAAAATCTAATTTTAAAGTGGATGACTCAACAGTTTCTGAAACTCTCAAAAGGAAAATTACATTCCACATAAGCTAAAGGTAGCTAGAGAGATGTGCTTTTATGCACTCTTCCTTTTTGTACCACAGTAATCTCTCAAATTTAAAGGCCCACGTAGCATAACTGAGGGTCAGTAAGAGGTGTACAACGTGGTGAGCAACATTTCATTTGCTCTTAAAAGCACGCAGCTTTGCTTTCACACATAGTAAGGCAGACTATAATCCAACAGTCAATTCTTGAGCATTATTAGACAGAGGACCAAGAGGGCTTTTGGGAAACTAGGCGACCACAGTAACATCAGGAGTCTGGTTATATTACACAATGTAATTGTGCAGAAATCTTTAATTTAGCTGAAAAAACACAAACCACACTGATCACTGTAATATACTTTGGTGCTGCAACAAGCTCATACTATTCCGTTACCACAAAATGAATCCATATATAACATTTACTGCTTCTTGCAGACACATCACCTTACTCAGAGCTGGCTTTAATACCTACACATGACTTGAAGTCCCTTAATTAATCTGAGCTCAAGTTACAAACATGCAGTGTACTGGAACAACCTTACAACACTGACAGATGTTACTGTATCTGCAGCAACAATTGGAAGTGAAGGTTTTTAATCCTTCACTCCAGTTACTTCCATAATGATTGACACATGTCCATGCACGCTCTCCTCAGGGTCTGCTGAGGTTTTCATACGGACAGAGAGATCATTAAGCACACAGGTAACCATGAGATGGAACAACACTCAGGCAGTGCTCACCTTCTAATATTAGGTTCACCTTCAACTCCACTGTGGGACAAAGCAAACCAAGAAACTAAAGCAAAGCAAAAAACCCTCCTCCAAGTCAAACCCTTTCTAGGAAAATTCCTGAACAGCTTTCAAGATCAGACAACAATTGTGAAAGAAATGAAGGTACAGCAACAGAAAAAGAAAATCCTGGAAAAAAACCAAATATGACAAACAAGCTCCAAGAAGTCCTGAAACAGCTGGTAGCTGGCCATAAAATTGCTTACCTCTGTCTGTGCGTTTGATAAAAGTATTATGACCCTCCCAGGGCTGTCCCAGCATTTTCCAATGAATGTTATCCTTTTTATTTAAGATAATTTCTACTTTCCCTACTTTTTCAGCAATATTTACTAAAAGAGAAAAGATTTCATATTATTACTTTTAGTTACACTTTGTACAAAAAATACTTCACACTGAAACTATAATGAAATTCAGAACAATTACTCATTTCTCAAGACACATGTAATTAATTCTTTAAATTAAAATATCAAATTAAAGGTACTTCCAGCTATCTCTCTATAATGTTTTAGAGTGCAATTAAAACAAGCCCTAACTGGATATGTATAATTAATACACATTATTTGCTTAATAGATCGTGGAATAAGGACCGCTTCACAGACCATCTGGTCAAGAAAAACGCTCATGAGCCCAGACTCCTCGTGTACTGGAAATTGTTAGTCACCACTACGTACTACTCTCTTTTCAAGACCATTTGAATTAACAATTAAATCCAAGAAAATCCCAGTCTCAGCAAAGAACAGCTTAAAAATACACAACAGAACTAACTTCTAGCTATTTTAGCATTTAGTCATACTCAGAGGGATCAAAGCACTATCAGCTTATTACTTTCACAGGCCCAAATGCCACAATAAAGAAAAAATATTTAATGGTATGGCTTGGTTTGATTGACTGTGTCAGGACCTGGTGGTAAGTAAAACTGTAAAGTATCTGATGAGTCAGAAAAATAAACTGAAAATCCACATTCTGGTATCAGAATCATAGAATATCATAAGTTGGAAGGGACCCACAAGGATCATGGAAGTTCAGCTCCTGACTGGACTATGCTAGAAGAGACACAGAAGTGCTGCAAGAGACAGAAATTACCAGCTACATCTTCTGAAACTGCATGATCCAAGTCTGAAATAAATACAAACAGACTCTGCGTTAAACATTAACAAAATTCTATCCCAGCCATCATATATACAGAAGGTATAAGTAAGTCTAGGAATATCAAGTGAACTAATAACCCTAAAAAGTTATGCGTGTTTATTTGGCCTTGAAATTTGACTCATGACTTCTACAAGCCTCATGCATGAAGGCATTATTTTTCCCATTACTTTTAACAATGCCTCATGTAAAGCTAACAAACTGCAATTACTGCACTTGCCTTTGTGAATGAGGGCTTTGTAGTAATCATAAAAAACACACTTGAAGAAAAATTTTACACAACTGTAAAATCAATTTCTTACTGCATTTTAGTCCACATGTAAGAAATTTAGTACATACAAAACAAATGAAGATACGAGTTGATAAACAACATAATTCCTTTACATCAAGGCACTTTAACCATCTCTAATGAAAGAGGACTAAAATATTAATTGGTACATGTAAAATGCTTATGGTCTGATGAGCAGGTTTTAAAATAGTAGAATGAAAATTCAGTACTTCCAACTGCAAAATAATAGTACCTACCAACTTCTACAAGATATGAGTAGTCATCCATGATGATCTCTCCCCTTAATTGTTTGTCTTGACAGTCAACTATCACCAACTCTGCATTCATGTCCTTTCATAGTCAAGGGGAAAAAAAACCAACAATTTTTATAAAATTCTCCCAGAATTCAAGCTAGATCACAACTGGATCTTGCAATGCTTCTTTCATGACATATACTTACTTTCTGCTTAGTATATATGACAACTGTGATCAAACTATCTGTTTGGAACCAGTCATAACTGTAAAAGAGAAAATACAATAAAGAAAAAAATATATACTTTCTTTGAGTATATCAAAACATATTTAACCCCAAGCCTTCAAACAGAGCTTGTTTAACGAATTTACAAGCCAAACATATAACTTAATACTTTTGAAGACTAAGTTCAAAGTCAGTAATTTTGGCAAAACGACTAAAATAACTATCTAATTATGTATCCTGATAGTCACTGTAGTTAAAATTGTATGGCATTACTTAAATTTACTTAAAAAGCACATGCATTCTCTTTGTAGTATATGAACCTTGCTTATGGATGATTAAAATCTTGAGTCCAGACAAAAGCATTAAACAGGCAGGGTGGCTTCCAAGAGTCAAAGATTTGATGCACGTACCACAAAACCACAGCTCCCTTCAACTCCAAAAATCAAGTTTTTGCATTCATTCCTATGTTCCCAAGTCCAAACCTTGTAATAAATCCAGGGTAAAGTGAAAAAAAAAAAAAAAAGAAAGAAAGCCTTCAAATGTTAATTATTTGCATGGCCTTACACTTGCCAGGAAGTAACTTCCATCTACTCCTGGACCAGAAAAACAGGCACAAAGGGAGGAGCAAACACTCCTGACAGCCAACACATTTTAGGCTGCTCATGCTTCCACATGCATATTTCAGTCACATGCCAGAATATGCCAGACACACATGGGAAGAAAGGCAGCAAGGTTTGGAGAGCACTTCAGAAAATAAACTTCATTCCAATTGTTTATAAGCCACAGTATTTTATGACTGCATGTAACTAGCCCAGGGAACACACACTCCCAGGGGATTCTGATGCCAAGTGAGAAACTGGACCTTGAGGACCAAAGCATCATGGAGTAAAATGATGTCTCAGAGACAACAGCAGGCAAATCACAGTGAGCTTTTAGGACCTCTTTTGCTTTACATATTGTAGAAACTTGAATGCAGCTATCACATCTTAATATATTCCAGCTTGAAATTATGCCCTTTTCCAAGGCACAGCAATTGTTTATGAACAAATTAGTTAAAGTCAAGAAAGTAATCAGTCCAGTTGGAATCAGTTTCCATGAGTTTTCTCAAGAAACAAAGCTGAAGAGCCTGCAAATACAAGCCACACACATTTGTATACAATCAAGGCAGCACAAGATTTAGCAATCAACAGAACAAGCAAAGAACCATCATCTGCCCATATGACCTCTGGCAAGTTGTTTAAACCTGAACTTTAACTTTCCTACTTACACAAGGATGGCAATGACATATACTCATTTAACTGAAATTTTAAGAGCTACCCGTGGAAGAACTTGCCTTGTATTTACTCAGAATTGCACAGAATTCTCAAACAGAATGTTCAACAGACAATGACAGACAAAGGCTTACCTCGGACTTAAGTCTTTAGCAGAAGAAGCCAGTACTTTCTTCTCAGGATGCACACCTGCGAAGAGCAGAGAGTCATTAAAATATTTGCTGGGATGATTGCTTAATATAAATAATACTCAGGCATGTTTGGGGTTTGTGGTTTTGCTTTTTTTTTAATTGAATGTTTCTAAGTGTCTTTGAACAATATTTGGTGGCTTTATTTCCACAGGTAGCCAGACTATGTACATTTTGTATTTGGTTTTTATTCAGCACTTTCTCTTGGAGAGCAGGTTCCTAGAACATGGAGGTCTACTTCAGAACTTAAAGAGTTCCATACACCACACTACTTGTGCTGTACTCAGTTTCATCTGTTACTAGCTTGTGCTTTACACTTTGTGATAGTGAAGCACAGAAAGACAGAAAGGTTATCTGAATGACTTTCCTTTAACAGAACTGTTTGCTTATACAATTCAGATGAATAAATTTGAGATGTCTGATCTAACCCAATTCGCAAGTAAAATTTCATGTCAGTCGACTAAGCAAAGATATCAGCCCTAATCTTTCTACACAGTACTTTGCTAGGAATTTTCACAGAATTCAGATACTCACTTTAACTATTTAACTGCATGAAACAGTCTGAAACAGCATTTGCTGGGAAGCAACAATTGGTCAATCTTTCAAAATGTCAACTGTACTAATCTCTGGCATAATAGAAACTGAACATATTTGGCAAAAACTTGAGGACAAAGACAGATAAAAGCAATGGCAATCCTGCATCAGTTTTAACAGGAAGCTAAATAGAATGATGATGGAGGAAGTTGCAGACTGAACAGCTGGTAAGTGCTGGTTTCAAGCCCATTCAAAGGCAAACCTTGCAAACCTGAAAGGCTATGCATAAAATAATTAGCACATGAATTCTCAGTCACTCATATTATTATCTTCTAAATGCCAGTAAGTTTTGTAGCATGACTACAAGCTTAAACACATAATTGAGTGGCTCCACCACGTGGCAAGTAGATAAAAACAAAAAGCCACTCTGGTCTAATCCAATCTGTCAAAACTATTTGATCATCCAGAATTAACCCAAAGCAATTAAAATTCAGTCGAATTACTTATTCTTTGATCCTTAATTACTCCTAAGTACACATCATCTGCAGCTGCCAAGGAAGCTAAATGGCACAGCAGTCAAATCACTGCAAAAGAAAACCAATCACCTAATGATAAAAGCCTTCTCAAAAGCTAAGCCTTTCTTGAGGACACACACCATATGATTTGCTTGGTCTCCAGGGATAACAGGAATCCATGGTCATACATATTGCTATTTGCTGTTGCAGGTCCAGAGAAATATATTAACAGCCACAATAAAACAGAACGTTCTGGCAAACCAAGTTATTTATGAATTATTTTGAAATATTGTAAGATTCTACATGAAAACAGTGACTAACACTGCAATAAAAAGACGATGATTAAGGTAATCAGTGAACCAATTAAACAAAGTGCTCTATTAGTCATGGTGATCATAAATAAAGAAAAGCTGTGGGTGAAGCCAAAGGCTGATGGCAGGCATGAAATGAAGAGTTTAATGTGACCAGATGAACAGCAGAATTACAACCCTGCACCTCATGGGACTGCTTTGCACAATCCCATGGGACAGCAAGGCTAGTGATAAAGGTTCTCACACCACCTTCATAGCCACATTGGAAAGAGCTGGATTTGCTAGGTGGATTGCATCACAGACAGAAAATGAGTAGAATTGCTAGTCACAAAAGGTGTCATCAGCAAACCGAGGCCAGCTGGAGGCTAGTTACTGTTAGCACTCCCTAGGGAACAGGGAATGCTGATACTGTTTCACACAGTCACTAGCAACCTACAGGGCACACACTCCCAGTCAGAGCAACAACAAATCATGCAAACAGGCAGGACATGAAAGGTTAAGGTTATTAAGGGACGCAGAGAAACTAGAGAAATGAGCTGACAAAAACTTCATGAAGCTCAGGAGATGCAAAATTTTGCATTTTGAAAGAAAAAAAAAATCCAGCAAAACAAGTGGAAGACCTGACTGGATAGAAAAGACTCGGGCAGGAAATCTTCCTGGCATTTCACAGACAAGCTGACCTTGCTTGTCCACCTCATACCTCCCTTGTCTACACTACTCTACTGCAGTCTTAAAGTACTTTCAAACACAGAATTCACAATACTTGGTTAGGCTTTTGCCTTCTGAAATTTCCACAGATCACTACAGCCTCACTACTGCATTCAAATGCAAAGAGAGAGAAGTGTGGATAAATACTGCACATTCAACGATATTCACATAAGCTTGAGATTCACTCCCAACTTTGCTCCAGGTGAGAACTTACCATTAAGCTGTTTCTTGTCTTCAGACACAGAAGAAATCTCTGCAAGCATTAATAAAAAATAAGCACAACAGTTAAGAAGTTACAGTACTTGCCCACATCATGCTAAATTAGCCAAAGTAAGGATCTTCCAAAAGGCTTAACGGAATGACTAGGATGCTTCAGACATCAAGAAGCAACAAATAAATGAAGCACTGATTACCATTCCAAAAGATTATGTCTAATTAAAAAATTGGTACAGCACTAAAGGACAGGAAATGCAGGAACCCTGACACTTCAAAAAAACCATCACAGATTATCCTGTGCAATTATAAACTTCATAGCTAAGAAGCTGATTGAATCTGTTAAGAATTCCTAAAACACTTGTCTCACAACATCACATAGTGGACTGCAAATCTGACCAACCCAATCCTTAGAAAACCCAATCCTTGGCAGGAACATGGGAAAAAGGAAATTTTTCTGTAAGCTCCCTCTGCCAAATGATTTTATTTTCAATTTATTACCAGATAATAACTTAGTAATTATGGCTAATAGTGAAGTAAGTCAATCACTTTTTGGTAATTCAAAGGAGGAGGATTTATAACCTCCCAGGAATCAAAGTAAACCTTGAGAATCTTACAGTGGAGGATTTCAGCTAGTCCAGTGCTGAAGTGTTCCAAAGAAGGGCCAGAAAGCTGATGAATAGTCTAGAGAGTAAATCCTATGAAGAGTGGCTGAGGGAGCTGGGGCTGTTTAGCCTGGAGAAGAGGAAGCTGAGGGGAGACCTTCCTGCTCCCTTCAATTCCCTGAAAGGAGGGTGTAGCCCTGTGGGGGTCGACCACTTGGCTGCGCATGGGGAGGTTCTGGTTGAAAATCAGGAAGGACTTCCCTGAAAGGGCTGTCAAGTATTGTATCAGGCGGCCCAGGGAGGTGGTGGAGTCACCATCCCTGGAAGTGTTCAAGAAATAACTGGACATGGTACTTAGTCATGGTCTAGCTGACAAGGTGGTAAGTGCTTGAGGTCTGGCTGTTCAAAGAATGGATTCGATCTCTGAGGTCTTCTCCAGCCTAAATGACTCTGTAGTTCTGTTATCAGTTTGATTCTTTATTAACAAAATTACGTTCTTTCAAGTCTGAGTGGCTAAAAGTGACAAAGGCAACAGAACTGGTTTTATATAGTTGACAACCTTCATCCTGCAAATTTTACTACAGTAAAATGGACAGTCCTATTAACAAACAAAGCAGAAAAAGGGAACAGCAGAAAATGGACTGCCAGAGCCAGCAGGGGTGAAGATGTGTTTATGTTTTACTGACTGGCTGTCGCAAGAATTCCTTCCCGTTGCAGAAAAGTTAGACTAATAAAATCAACAAAATTCATGTTTACTTTTGAATTTCTAATCCAGTTGACAAAGTAGCAGTAACATCTCTGTAATGCCTCAACTCAGTGAGGCAAGTTATGCTGCTGAGGTTTCTCCATTCTTTGCAGCATTTACCTTAAAAGTTCCACACTGGAATTAGCTACCTAGTATCATGGAGATGAAAAATACTATTCCACTTCACACAAAGACCAAACTCAACCCAACTGTTAAGACGATGTTATCTAAGCATTATCTAAGCACACAGTGCACTTCTTCAGGAGCTGAAGAGCTACAAGATAATTGTGAACTAAAGTATGCCACACAATTGGAGAAAAATAGTTGTAATCATTAATCCTTTCATGTTTTCACTGCAGTTTTGCTAAGCGTCAATACTGAGTGACAGTGTCCCAGGTATAGGAAATTTTGGCTGTGGCCTACAAACCGAAAACCAGACTGAAGATTAAAGTTTCTGGAAACCATCACCTGCATTCTAAGACTATACCACATTTCTAGCTCTCCTGGCTCAGAGGAGTCTGTTGCATCAGCAAAATTTTCACAAGGTAAATTCAAACTAAAGGACCCAATAAAGTGTTCTGGAAAAAAATAACTGCCCATGAAGTGTATTCAAATATTTCAATATACATGCAACTTGCCAGACGTATGTAAGGTGCTGAAATCACCAGATTGAAAATACCGACTTTTATTTCAATATGATAGCTGCCAGTGACCGTTTGCCCTCTGGGATCAGAAGAAAAAAGAGGGATGGCAGGGCAGCAAAAGGTCTTTTCTATATACACACATGCACAGCTGTTTTCTAATGACTAAAAACAAAAGAAGAAACATAGCAGTACATTACAAAAAGTCTTCAGGTATTATAAAAAAAATAATATATGCAAAAGCCTTCAACTCTATGCAAGAATAGAGACGCTCCTCATAAATATGAGGTGATTTAGGATTTCTCATAATTTCCAGATAATTTTGGAATAAAGTATAATAGACAATATTTCATTCTTAAAACAACTCACCTTTTGGAGCAGCAATAGGCTTGGCAGCCATTCTCCCAACAAGACATTCCTTCAGCATTGATTCATAATTGACCCAACGATGAACCTACATTAACAAAATATTTTTTCATAAAATTTGGAATTCTTACTATGTTGTTCTATGCACTGAAATAGAAAAGTTCATTTTTGTACATTGACTAATATAATTCATTTAGCAGATTATTTCTTAAACACATTAGAAGTCACTATTACATCAGTCAGTATTTATTTTTACTGCTATTACAGATATGGCATTAAGTGAAACAATAGGATTATGAAAAAAGTAACAATAGTTTAATTTACTCATTTGTGCTTTGCAATATCTGAACACCATAACCTTGAGCTACAGAATATATTTCAGAGCAGCATTTTTATGATGCGTGCTACACAACTAACAGAACAAAGACCTTGTCATTACCACAATGTTTATTAGTATTGTTTAGACAAGTGAAGGGAAAAGGGATGAAGAAAACAAACATAAAGAATAATCGCTAAGACAAACAAACACTTCCTACCAAGCTGGTGTATTTCTGTTTGCTTCTGTCTTACTATCACTGAATCATTTGGAAATTCCCTATTTTAGAAAGTAAAATAAAGTGAAGAAAAAGCAGTAGCTTTACAGACCAGAACTGGAGAACTTGTAGAGGAAATGGATGGCAGAAAAGCGAATTCTGATAGGGCATCCAGGATAACATCACAAGAAGAGAAAAGGAAACGAAGTGTTGCATGACAAATTTGAATGGTATTTGGATTTAAAAATAAAAACTTTAATCTGGACTAGCTAAGGAGATGAGATAAAGAATTCCATCAATAAGCTGTAGTTTCCTCATACACAGGTAACAGAAAGAAATGAAGGATTATGAGTGACAGTTAATTTTTCCAGAAATTCAGAGAACACTGGCAATCTACCAAGCTCTTAAAAAAAGACCACTATCTGACAGACACAGAATGCTAAAGCAGAGGGGAAAACAAGCACCTCCAGTAAGTCATAAACCAGAAACAATAAAAGTGAAAAGCATATTTTCAGGATCTAAACCTGCTCCCATTCCCATGACAAAAAGTCAAGTTGCAAGCATGTATCTGAACTCAACTATAGGGGCTTCCCCAAATACTCCTGACATCAAGACTTCTGTTTTCAAGGACATCATATAGTGACCCAGCAACATAATTACAAGCCACAATTTGATACTGGATACTTGATACTACAAATTTTTTGAAATCAAAGAATTATGCCCAAAACCAACACTTTGTTTGTGAAAGGATTAACCAAGGATAAACTCAACAAAACTAAAACATTATCCATCTTTATTTACAATGTTAAAAACATTTTGCAAATGAAGGCGTAACATACTCTGACACATGACACATAAAGAGGTAACATATTTCCTTTCAGAAACAGAGGATATTTCTTTTCTGCTCTTTCCCAGTTTCTCAGATAAACCTAGTGAGTAATGGAGACCCACAGAACGTCTGTTTCTAAAAAATACCAACTCAGTGAATCACATTTTACAGCACCGAGTTTGCGATTCCTTGCAGAAAGCACACTCATACTGAAGAACCTCTATTTTCTGAGTATTTTCAAAACATTTAAAGAAAAAGTAAACAAATAAGAGACCAACTGTCATCTTGTGATTTGTTCACCAGTTAAAGTTAATAGAAGCTCCAGCATTTCCTTCTGATAATGCAGCTGCCAAGTAAACAGACAAAGAATTCTACAAGCCTTTTTCAAAAAGTGAAAGCTCTTAGAAAAATAGGTCTCTCCAACAACAGCAGTCATTGCAGGAATTTATTAAGAAGGTGGTATCTCAAATTGCTGCTAGCTTTATTGCTATTTCTGCTAAAAAAAGAGGTCTAATTGAAGTGTAATTATAACAACACAAAGTGACATTTCTTTACTGTCTTTTGATACAAAGTTTAAACTACATGTCTCTTCCAGCTCATCTAAGTGCCATTCTAAGCAGTGACCTGCTGCCTTTTCTTAGGACTGAAAAAGTTCAAATCGCCATTTCCACTGAAATGCCCCAAAAATAATCACAAAACATGCATTTTTCAAAGTATGGTGAGCAAGTGTCATTTGCTGCCAGTTGATCTCACCTGATCAAAGAGATCTGTACCATCAGTTCCTGCTGCTTTCATTAGTTCATCCTCACCACCTGGATGGTATTCCATGTATGGTGTGACATTATATACAAATCCTGAAGAAAACAGAATATAAAAGCATATGAGCAGCATTTCTACAGCCACTCCTGTCTCCAAAAATAATGGAAAGGTTAGCACAAATTAAAGAGTGTACTAGCAAACAGTAGGCATAATTGGAACAAACAGTATGACTCCACAAAAACAGAAACATAAGTGACACAATTGTAGAGAGCACAAGAGGTCTCTTATTACATGCAGATGCCAATCCTACAATGCCACACCACCTGCCCTGGGTTAAGACTTCAACCTAGAAATTGAACATGATGTATCCTAGCTAGAGGGTAAAAATACCACAGGCAGGTTTAAAAAGAGACAAAACTGAACCAGCTAGTGCACAGAATTGTTTTCAGTTTCCGGTCCAATTAAGTTGTCCCTGAAATGTTGTCACAGTTGTTTCCCTACCACCCATCACCATCATGGAATGAAATGCCTACAGGAATGAACTGTCTCACACAAGGAAAAACTGTCACCATCAGCAACAAAACTTCCATTCTTCAAATTCAGCAATGTAAGAAACTTAACATAGCTCGTGCTCATTAAAGGCTTACAAGTCTGGTTGTATCTGTCCCAGTAAAAGGGCTCAACAATGTTTCTACACTTCCAGCAAGATAAAACAATGTTTCTTTACAGGTCTGAAATGATGAACGCTAATTACTGTTGCTAGGCAACTGGGTTATTGGAACCTGAAGAATGCAGCTATAAACAGATTTAACTAAAGACATATTGCTGTTAACATGATTATTGCATCCCTACCTAGCTGAATATTTAAAGATATTTAACATTACCAAAACAGGAAGCTACCGAAAATGCAACTGTGGCAGCGCTTTCAGAAGAAGCTTTGGAGACCTTAGGAAGTGTACATTAATTACTTCAGAAGGAGAGAAAGGCATTCAGCACTGAGCCTAGGGCAGACACACTTGGAGCAATCCTAGTTGGCAAGAACAACCATCCCAGCCAACAACAAAGACCCAGTCAATAACAAAGGAAGGATCTTCGCACACTTTACCGACCGACTGTATTCACTGTGCCATCTTGTGTGCAGCAGTGATTACTGCACACAATAAATTGTAAGTACCTGCATAGCTATGGCCTCTTGAATATTACTCAAATTTACCATCAAACTTGCTGGAGCAAAAGAAATATCATTTATACACCCTTCATGTGTTTTTAAAGTCCCCTGAACCCTTCCTTTATATACAAATTTGTGCCCTAAATAACAGCTTTCTTTGATCACACTGGGGTTTTGAACCAAGTTAGTTCCTGTTCTTCTTCTACTTCACACTGCTCTCATGGGTTTCTGCTCATTCTTATAGAGACACAGTCTAACTACCAATGCAGAGACCTAATTCAGCTTTTCCATAATTATATTCTTTTACTACCTGTTCACATATGAGGGGCACCATGATTTTCAGTTATGATGATTTTCTCTAGTCATCTGAGAACACAGAAAAGTCAGACCTGGAAAAATTTAAGGAAAGATACAGAGGCAACTTGATGGAGTTCTTGTAGAAAACAGCCTCAGAGATGCAGTGAAGGTAAGATGAGATTAAAAAGAAAACAGAAGCATTTTTGGGCAGTAATTCTGTCTGCAGTAGATGTCACTTTTTCAGAGTGAAAAATGAACAGATGTCTATAGCAAACAAGCTTTCTCTAGCTCTCCTCCCACTACAGTTTTACTAGCATGTGCAACTGCAGCACGGGGAATTAACAATTTATTATTTTGCTCAAAGGCCAGTACTGAATAACATTTTACCTTTACTTTCACTCTCATCCCCTTTAACATCCAACAATAATACAATCACTCTCACACAGAAATTCTTTTGCTGAAGTTCAGACAGGACATTTTAATAAATATCCATGCTGTTCCTTAGCAGATCAATGTTATCATAAACAGATTAAGAAGATCAGAGTAGCTAATGGGACATTTCTGTAGAAAGACTGGCTCTATATTCATAGAAATTGGTGTTATCTCCTAAAAATTTACAGTGATATTAGTGTATTTTAGCCTCTAAATGATTAAACTGCAGAGCAAATGTTTTCCTCCTTTCTGTAGGACAATTAGGAACTTCATTTGCAACTCTGAAAATACTCTTCTACAGCTATTGCTCCAGACCACCTTCACACATTGCTAAATGTATAACATATGATTCAACTTCTGAGCTAAAATTTCATTAAAATAATAACAGAAATAGAATTGCATAGTTACCATAGGTATTTGTCATTGTAGACAGAGATTACAGTTTCTCTATGTGGCAACTGTCATTTGCATTACTAAGTTTTATGAAGTAGCATATGTGCCTTCACAGTTATTTCCTGAAGACCATTCTCCAGGTTAAAGTAGTATTTTTAATATTTATACGTCTCTGGATGCTCAAAAGCAATCCTTAAAAATAGTCAACTGCTCAAAATAATAAACTGTCCAAGACTGAGGAGTGTACATGTCAGCATTTTCAAAGCCCTATTTTCTTGCTAAGTCCTTTTTATTCTACACATTACCTAAAATCCTGTGGTTTATTATTTTCATAGGCAGCTATAAAATAGGTATAAAATATGCCCGTTTAGAATATTTATTTTAAAAGGCTTGAAAGCAAAGAAAATCTTTGTAACACAAAATCTCCTACTTGAAGTTATGCCAAATTATGTCAAGATTACATCTGGCTGAAGCACAGGAGGTGCATAGTTTCTCTTGGAGTGTGGCTTTTGTTCTTGTTTTTTGAGTTTTGTTGCTTCTTTAAGTACAGAAAAGAGAAGCCAGGTAAAAAACACAGAAGAAACACCACAGCAACCAACCTCTTATACATATCCAGCAGTCCTCCTTCTTGTTGTGTTTAGAGAGCTCATCTTCAGTCACTTCAATCAGCCTCCCTTTCAAACCAGTCAAGTCCTTCCCACTTTTAGTTAGCCGAATCCAATCCATAAGACTCCTTCCTGGTTTTAAGGGTACCTGAAAAAGAACAAATGTACGAACAACTTCAAACTCTAAAGGAAGAAAAAGCCATTCTAAGAATACACTTTTCTAAGTTCCATAGGAGGGCTCAGCCAAAAAAAAAAGAGAAATAACCCAACTCGTATTATTCAGTGATATTTGGGAGCCCTACTCAGTAGTAAGGGTGCTTAAAGGAGTATTCTGGGTAGTGACAGAAATTACTGAACACCAACAAACATTCAGATGACTCTTCCCAAAGCAAACTGAAGATACCAAGTCTGCCTGTGGTAGTAAATCATTTAAGATATGGTCTGGAAAACTACGAGCAATAAAGAAAGGAAGTTTAAAAATCATGGTCAAGTAAGACAAGTTTCACCTTCACAGCATTGACAAAGACTTTCCACAAGCCCTACAACAACTAGAAGCCTCACTCAGAGAAAGCTGGGACAGAAGTCTACTTCCAGAGGAGTATTGCCATGTCCTGAAAGGCAGAGCAAGATCTTCAGGGTATCGAACACCTTCCTTTTCAACAGCACCACAGTCTGGGAACCTTTTTGATCCAAGCTTTAACAGCAGGAAATAGAGTTAAAGAACTGTGGTCTTACAAAACCGCAGGAATAACAGAAGCAAAAAAACTAAAGCATACATAAACCCACATTTCTTAATGCTACTTTAGCACAAGTCTGTTTTCCAAGCAAGGTCTCTAGACAACAAGTGTTCTCAAAACCCCTCCAAAGATGAAGATCCAACACGTAAAGCACAAGCTGCACGCAGTAATTCCAAGGTGCAAGCGTCCATCTCTGTACAGGAGGAACAGCCGCGGCAGGAAGTGCCGGAAGCGTTATCACCGCCGCCCTCCCAAACGAGAAGTACCAAATGGTTTCCAGCGACGCAGCCGAGCCGACCCCTCGCCCAAGACCCTGCCGCGGCCCCTCGGCGGCCGCTGGAGAGGGGCGGCCGGCGGCAGCCAAGAACCACCGGGAACCCGCCNCGGCCCGGCCGGGAGCGGGGCCGGCCGCCTCGGCTCGGGGGCGGTGCGGGGGAGACCGCCCGGGACCGGACATCCTTATGGGCAGGGAGCGGCACGTACCCCGCCCGCCGCCTTGTCTCCCCCGGGGGCGAGGCGGGTTGCCTGCCACTAAGTTTGTTTTTCCAGCTGTTTAGGCTGCAAGGTTGTGGCAGACACAGCTGCTGCACCCCACGCTCTGAAGGGTAAGTGTGAGAAGGCTCCGGGTGAGAGCCCGCTTCCGTCCTGCAGCAGGGCCCTGGGAGCACATGGACGGGGCAAGGCCTCCCTGGCTAGTGTTGGCACGCTGGGCCAACGCGGCCTGCAGCAGCACACACAGGGCACATCCAGGTGAGTACGCAGGCGCTACCTGACAGGCACTGGCCTTTAATTTAAACCTTTGCATTTGTTTTGTTGTTCTTGTAGGGGCTTTGGTCTTCAGGACAATTGGTACCCAAGTTTGTTTCAATTATTAAAACCAAGCTCAGTATTATAACAACTCAATCAGACCTTTTTCTCATTTCTTGACTTCCACTTTACAAACAAATGCAGTATGAAACTATCACTTATGTATAACAACACAGCACATATACTTGAGAACACAAGTGACGTAAGGCAAATTCTTCTACACAACAAGACATAGATTAGAATTTGGACTCTTCTCTTTCATAAACAGCTATATTGTTTCTCTTCTGTGTTTAAAACTCTGTTGTAACAGCAGGCACAACACAATTGGAATACTTAATCCAATGATGCCTTGATACACTTCCATATGGAGCCTACTAAATCACAATGACAAGCTTTCCTTGTATCCTCAGACTTTGAGAAAGTCACATAACCATAGAGTCCTTCAAAGTAAGGCATCTGTTCTCTGCTTCAAAAATTGATGTTCAGCTTATGATCTAGAAACTCTAGGACCTCAGATATAAAAATACTAATCAATACCTTCCCCACTTAAACCAGGGCAGGAACAGAACAAAGGGAAAAGGATAAAATTACAAGACATCTCACTTTTATTAAGAATAACTTACATAGAAATAAATTATCTTTAAAAATACTATAATACATATTTATATTAAATTTAAATTAGGTTTTAGAAGTGGCATTAGTCTTCCCTGCAGTCAACAACCTGATTCTGTTCTTGAATCTTGTTCCAGTTGATCTTCATCATCTTCACTATCCGAGTCTTCATAAAAGGAGATTGTAGCCTGAACTGGGAAGTTTTTCAGAAGTGCTTCAGCTTCCTGATACAAGTAATCATAGCACCTTGATTTGGGCCAAAATAGTCTGAAACAAGTATACAGTAGATTTGCTTATTTTTATTATGTATTTTACTTGGAGGCCGACATGCAAAAAAACAAAGTGAAATTCTGGTAAAAGAGGCATCCTACAGAGCTTTTTCTTACATGCTCAATTGCTAAGTTGCTTCCTACATTCAATTAGAAAAAAAAATTATCTGGATTCTTATTTTTATCTGAAGAGATAAAGATGATTTAGAGTGCTAGTTTTGCAGCAAAACAATGAAAGCCCAGGACCCTGCATCTGAAACTTCCCACTCCAGTACCTCATTAACAGTACTACCTGGGGATCTGATCCAGGTAGTACTGCCCCTACTGGAACTATTCCTAGGGAATATAATGGGCATCAAACAGGATAAAAAATACATTTGAATGAAATTAGTGGTTTTCTTACTGAAGGTCCTCACCCTAGGTAGTTGTTGATACCTGTTTCACACCTTTGTAAAATTCAAAGGAATGATAAAGGTCATGGGGTGATCAGACCTTGATATTTCATCTGTCTTTCCAAAAACAATCAACAGACTCCGTAAGGAAGATGTCCCATGGATGTAGATTTTAAACCAGTCTGTGTTGTATCCAGAAATTTAACAAAATAGGCTGATAAGATCACAGTTAGCATGGGCTATCTGCTAATGATAATATATTGCAATTAATACACTTCAAGTTCCTGTTCCTTTTTAACTACCATCTTCTTTTGCTTACAGTTTGGAAATAGCTAGGAGGAGCAGACCATAGAAGTCCCAAGAGCCAAGGGACTAGCACACTACAGCATAATGAAATGCTGACTACGGATTGTTTAGAATGGACATGCATTAAGAAACAGAACTAGACGTCTTTCTAGCAATTACAAGAAATACTTTTTAGGCTACTGTTTAGCAGAACACTGTTTCCTTGGCAGCACAAAGTAACTGACATCGGCTTTGTAACAGGTCGCCATTCCCAAAGTTCTCTGCAACAGTATTCCCTCAAAACGAAGCATTGGAGCAGTCACAGTGAAGTCTGCCTGTACAGTTGCTTAGTTAGTGCATCACTATTTGAAGGATCAGAGCCTAGATTTGAAAGAAAGATGCATCTTGTCTGGAAAAACTACCTGTGCAATTATTTCAAGCACCTTGCAACACCTACCAGCATTTCTGAATACAGACTCTCTTACAGATTCAGCTGTTGTTATTTTCTTTATTTCCTTTTCAGAACTGACAGGGCAGATACTATCATTACCTTTATTATTAAAGCAGTAGTTACACAAGTATTTTCCTCGGCAATGGTGGCTTAGCCACTCTCTCCCACGCCTCCACCTGCTTCTTTGCTCTGGGAGGGCGCTGGATGTTTGCACAGCAACACAGCCTAGGAACTACACCCCCGTGCGTTTTTTAATCCTGCGCACAGGAGTGAGTAACAAGGTGCTTCAGCCAACTCCACCACCACCAAAAAGCACCTACATAACTGTGCAATAGGTCTTAAGTCTCACACCACAGAGGCACATCAACAACTCAAATATGTTAAATCCGCGAGTCCTGGCAATCATTTGCCCAAGGCTCTGACAGTTCAAAAGCACATAGATGGCCAATTCACTCCCAAGGCACTTTAATATCTACATAAATATATGGGTGGAAATAAAAGGGGCGGGAGAGCTAATGCTATGACACTACACTGGCGAGCGAGGTACTCTCTCCGGGCCGCGCAGCCCCACGGGCCCCTGGTGCCCCGCGGGAAGCGGCGGCGGCCGGGGTCTGCCACTTACCTGACGGGGTGCGTGTACTGCGCCAGCTTTCGGGAAGCGTCCGCCAGCCCGCCGGAGCTGTGAGGCTGCGGAGGAGAGAGCAGAGGTCAGCCCTCCGGCACGGCACCGGACCCTCCCCGAGCATCCCCGCCCCGCCGGGACTCCCCAGCCGAGTGCGCGGCGATGCCGGCGGCAGATGATCCGCCGCGCCGCGCCCCACTC
>VZSE01000979.1:1756419-1803750 GCA_013398275.1 Promerops cafer | reverse complement strand
GGGCGCTGCGCGGCGCGGAGCCCCCACCTCCCCCGGCTCATCTGCCAGCGCCATCCACAAAAAGGCTCCGCGCGAAGGCGCCGCCGTGTAAACACGGGGCGCGGGCGCGTGCATGCCCCAAATGGCCCGGGGAGGGGAAGCGGGCGTGGGGGGGATTTGGCGAGTCGGTGTTAATCGCACTCGAGCAGACACATGGCAGCTGCCGGGGGGCGGGCGGGGACAGCCCTGTGGGAACGGAGCGGGGGGCGGCGGTACCGGGGATGTGCCCGGCCGCTCTGCGCCCCGGCGGCGGGGTCCGGCCGCCGCGACCGCGGCCTTTTGCCGTTCCAGCCGTGTTTGTTTATGCCCAGGAGCGGCGAGTCACGGCGTGTGGGCACCGCGACCCGGCCGCCGAGGGCAGCGCCCGCCGCTCCCCGCGGGAGCGGGCACGGACAAAGGGACCCCATCTCCGGGTGGCGGAGAACATGACGCCCTTTAGAGGGGCCCTCACTCAAATACGCGTCAGCCCCAGTGCGCTCCCTGACGTGTTCCCCCTCAGGCAACGGTGGTGGTTCTCTTATATATTTACATCTATACATATGCGCACACACACACACACACACACACACACACACACACACACACACACTCCTTTTTTAGATAGGGTATTTTTACCGAGGAAACGTGCGTGCCTTAATTCTTTTTTCATGTGATCCCAATACTTCATTCTGCTGCCAGCACTGGATGCTGTCACTACACGTGCAAGGCTTTACACAGAGATCCTGCCGTTTCCATGTTCCCCGGTACCAAGGGAGTTTACTTTTTTCTATTTTTATTTATAATTCTTGTTTCCCCTTTTCTTTCTGAGGCTGCAATCAGTGATGCATGTGAAAGGGGCAGAAGCAAGTTATATAAGAGCTGGTAAACATTAATAATATCAGCCTTAAGGACTAGAAGGGTCGGTGGGATGGAGCTGCCCTAGATGCTGAAGGCGGGCTTAAACCCCAGGTAATTTATTGTCCCCTTAAAGACTCACATTACTGAGGCACCACAAAGATTGAGGCACTCTTTGGAATAATATTTTGCCTTCTTGAGTTTGTCTGAGGCATAAGGAGTGTGTCTACCTCAGCATTGCCCAAGAGTAGCTGCAAGTACTCTAAAAAGAGTAGCTACAGACTTATGCCTTCTCCACATCTTCAGCACCATCCATTTCACTAAATAGTACCTGCAGTACCAGTTGTAAAAAATGCTACATATTAGAAGCTACGAGGGAAATGTAATCAGGTTAATCTTTCATATCCTAAAGTCAAAACCAGATGTAGACTGACTTGCCTTTCTGAAGGAAAGCAACCACTTAGGTTAAATGAGAAATAGTTGGAAGAGTGAACACATTCAAGCTTGTGTGTGCTGCGATACGCTCCAACTTCACCAGTGGACATACTCTGTCATTTTGGAGATTTGTGCCATTTGGCCACTTGGAAAAATTGATAATTATGACTTTAAGAGTTAATAAAGGAAAATTTATTTTCCAGTGACGAGTCCATTTTAGTAGGACGTGATGTTTGTAGCTCTTCGTGTTTTTCCCCTGCCTCATTTTCACTGTGGCCTAGAATCAAATTAATCAATATCAGAGTGAACAAAAGGCTCAAACTACAATACATATTCATCCTACAGCTAAGAAAGAGAGAATAGAGCAAAGTGTAGTAACTTGTGCAATAAACCAAATGTGATTATAAGCAAAACTGTTTCTACTTTTCCTCTTTTTCCAAATAGCTACTGTGATGCTTGTCATAAAGAAATAAATATTTAAAAGAAATATTTAAAACCTGTCTGGTGGTAGATTCTTCTTTGGCCTAAATTAAGTGAGAGCAATAATTTTTATATTTGACATTTCTCCTTTGAGAAATTTAACACAGGTTATGTAAGGAAGAAAAAAGAGGCAAGGTTCATTGTCTAAAGAAGAAAAGCAGTGGTTTTCTCCTTTTTCATTGTCTAAAGAAGAAAAGCAGTGGAAACCTCCTCCATCACATTAGTAGTGACAAAGGGCTAGGAGAACACAACATCAGCTTTATCTGTTTGGTAAAGCATAAAAATTAGTTTTAATGTCTATGGTGAAAGCAACAAAAGACGAGGTGTCTTTGACCAGTGACTCTAAATTGTCTCAGGATTCTTTTTAGTACCTGCCTGAAATGAGAAAATGTCCTAGGGAGAAAGTGTGATTTACCCATTAGAGAGCAAATTGAAAGAGAGGTGTTGAAAGGATAAGGAGAAAATAATGACTAACAGCTGTTGTTCCCCTGCGTATTTTCACACTGTATGAGTCTTCTTGGCTTTATAGTTCAGTAATGCAGTCCTGTTTGTTGAGAGAAATACAGAAGTCTGTCATTGCAGTAATAACTTGTTATCATTGACATAATTAAAAAAACCCAAACAAAAAAACCCCCTTAACATTTTGCTATCTTCCCATTGACCTTGAAATACAGTCTGGAAACTGGTAAATCAGGGATAGAAGATGCTTTGTCATGTCTGTCTCTTCTGCAGTTTGTGCACAGTAACAGTGCATTGGTTTCATCGTGCTAAAATCTCTTCAGGTCGGAGCTACGTACAGCTGCTGAACAAATAGTTGGTGAAATGGCAGTGATGGAATACACTTAAAAGTGGTTCTTTTAATATAGCACTGGAATGCATAGCTCTGAATTCAACATGAAGTCCAAGAGAGGCAGTTCCCTCATGCGTTCTTGACTCATCTAGCTAAAGCAATATTCCGCATTCTGTGCCTTAGTTCCTGCTTTTTAGTATTTCTACTTTTTTTAAAAAGTGCAAGTCCTGTTGAATGTTGTTCTTGGTTATACATATATAAATAGACTGCCTCTAAGAAGGGAAGGCTGGGAATCAGGATCTAATACACTGTCCTTTATTATACTGGAATAAAAACTGAAATATTGTGGTTTATGGTTTTATTTACTCTTGTGCAGTAGTAAAAATACCTGGGCTTTTGATCAGTTATCAGCTTTTTGAAAATTTCTCTCAAGGTCATAGATTTAAAAAATTTCCTTATACCACTTTCCAAGCAGATAATAACCAGTCATTTACAGGGTTCAATCCTGCTTAGCCACAGGTTGATTTTTATAGGGATTTTTGTACAAAATTGCAATTCAAGAATTTCAAATGCAGTACAAAAATTCTTGTACAGTGATTCTTGTACTCTGGTTTTGCAGCAGTGGAACAAAACCCCAATTTTGTTTTCTCAGAATTATACCAAGCAGTACTTTTCCAGAATGAAAATAATTTTTTAAAATTTGGTTTAAATTGATTAAAAATGCTTTTGTGGCTTTCTGCAGTGTGACATCTTGAAATGAAGTGCACTGTTAATAGGATACACAGAAAAGCAAACACAGAGATCTGCGCAGATTTCAGTGTGCTACTATAAACAACGAAGGTGTTCACAAATGGCTTAGAGCTAAATTTGACAAGACAGTGCTAATCACACTGGGACATGGGAATATCTGGACAGAGGACAGTCAGCTGGCTTCATATTCACCTCCCTTAAGGCAGAGATACCTCTCACTTGTTAGTAAAGCAGGGACATTGCATGAAAATTATTGCATGAGTTGATATAGGGAGAGAATTGGCTTGATCTTGTCAGGAATTTGTTTTAGTAACAAAAGCAAGGTCAAATGTGGAACTGTTCTTCTGCTTACTGAGATTGAACTGAGAAAACTGATTAACAGACAAAATTTGATCTTGATTATTTTATAGCCTAGCTTCATCTTGATGCTTCCACTTTTAGCAACACTTTAGGACCAGGATTGAAATTAAGTATATGCCTGATATTTGCATATAGGTATTAACTGTACATGTATATGTCATTTATTTACATGTTTGGTCTGTTAGCTCATAAATTGATCTTTTTTTCCCACTAAAAGCAAAGCTTGCACAGGAAATTTGTGAACAACTTTGATAGATGTTCATCTGTGTGCAATGACAATTTACTGAAAACTTTGCAATGGTGTCTTATGAGGCCTTAAGCATTTTTTTAGTTGTGATATGACACAAAAGGCATTCTTTCTGCTATAGTTTGAAAATAAAATATCAATTTGCAAAGAAAAAAGACCACCACAGATGTGTTCACCAATCTTTATCCTTACCACTATTTGGATTTGATACAGTATTTTCAATAGACCTAATGTACTTGAAAGTGGGCTTCATTCAGCATTTCCACAAAATGATTTATATTTGTCAGTAAATAATATGAGATCCAAACTACATTCCAAGGGGAAAAAAAAAATACAAATTAACTTTTTTTATTTTAAAAAAAGGAATATAACTAAGTCAGCAGACCAGTCTATTCACATCACCAGTGTTACCAATGGCTATAAAATGATTGCTTGGCTAATAAAGGTTGTGCTTGTCCTATTGTTGGTGTGCATTTTTTCCATCCTATTTATATACAAAAACGCAGTATATAACCAAACAGTGTAATTCTACTTAAACCAAAGTGCCAGGTGATTCCTACAGAGGTGTATGTTGGAGCTCAAAGATGGAATCCTCTTTCATGGACATATCCATCCCACTCCTCCTCATTTCTCTGGATTTTGACTAGGCTGTAGTAGTATTAAACATAATTCTTTCATTTTATGGAAAAAATTATTCTTCCCCTTCCTCTATTTAACTGAAACAGTGGAAGGAAAACTTTGTGGAAAGGAGGGGTGCAATTCCAAGAAAGGATATCTTTTCACCCTCTTTTAGGAACCAGCTGCTGGTAGTTGAGGAGTGAATGGCCTCACCTGAAGTGGCACTGCTCTACATTTCACTCTGTCAGGGAGCCTGAAACCCTCCAACTTTCTTAGGTTTATCCCAGAACTGATGCTGTTACAAGCTTTGTGGCGGGGCTTTGTGGAATCTGCTGGTGCATGAGCAATGTGTTGTGTTCGTGGCACACGTGCGGCTACGGGAGAGCCCCGCGTCCATGTGGCAAAGTGTGACTGCACACAGCAGCTTGGGCTCCCTCCCCCTCTGCACTCCGCTCCCAGGCCCAGGCTGGCAAATGGTAAAGGATAATGTATCCACATGGGAAAGCAGCACATTAAGGGACTGAGAATGTGTAATGGAATCAGCCACCAGTTCCAGGGATCTTTAAAAAAAATAGGAGTATCACTTGCTATTGAGTTATGGGCACTTTAAATTCCATGCAGATAAGAAACAGAGATATCAGTGCCGAACACCAATCTTGTTAACCTCTTTTAATAGAATGGGAGTCAGTGAAACACTGATACATCATTGATGCCAGGGCTCAGCAGAAGTGTCTGGCTGGCTCAGCATAATGCAGCATAATGTCACAGTGTTTGCTGCAGTTGGAGCACACAGTGCTGCAGTGTGGCACTGGCAGGATTTGCCCTCTTGCCTCTGGAAATAAGTGAGAAGCATTTCAAATGAAATGAAGTCAACAACTATTGACAGAAGAGATGAAGAAATTAAGATAATCATCGGAATGTCCTGACCTGACCCCTCTGGTAATACAGTCCCTAGCAATGTCATCTCCTCTCTCATAATGTTCCATTCAATTAACTGTTTCTTCAGATATATTGCTTTCCTGGCTACAAAGATAGTGGTGGAGGCAGAGTGGTTGTTTTTCGATTTCCCTTGTCTCTCCAAGCTATCAGCACAGCATCAACTCTCCAAAAAGATGCATGCCACTAAGCGTGATGTATATAATGCAGCATGATGTATGTAATGCAGCATTTAACCTCTGTCAGGAGGGAATGAATTGCAAGAAACAGAGCTGTACCTCTGACAAACAAGTATCTGGGAAAGGTGATATGAGTCCTAAAGCTAAGCAGTGCCAGCCGGAGGAGTACACTCAGTATCTCATACTGCACTGCAGGGATGTCAGAGCTCTTACACAGGAGCCTGCAGATAGGTGCTGACAGAGACCCTCTAAGCCTGCAGGTCCTCTCTGGCTTCTTGTGACTGATGTTATGAGGCTGCCAATTCCATCATGTCAGAATTTCAGCACTTCTTTGAGCATGCTCACATCCCAGGGATCCTTAGTGGTAGCACTGAACACAAGGAATAGGCTGCTAGCCTGTCTGTTATTAATGAGGATGCAGATAAATGCCAAAGGCACCAAAGGTAAAAACTGACATCACTTGTTTTTAAGGCTGCTTGTCAGTACCCTTAAAATCACAATTTCCATTATAATTATAATTTTCCAAATTTTACTTGGGCTAAATTTTCCTGTGGTAGAGGAATTAGTTGGGGCGGGGGGGAGGGTAGGTGGAGGCAGGGTGGAGGAGACTGCAATCAGAATAAGACAGCTCAAATCACTGAGCCATTTTCAAGAATCAAAGAATGTTTTGGGTTGAAAGGTACGTTAAATATTGCTTAGTTCCAACCCCCCTGCCAGGGGCAGCAATGCCACTCATTAGATCAGGTTGCTCACACCCCAT
This sequence comes from Promerops cafer, assembly GCA_013398275.1. Lineage (NCBI taxonomy): Eukaryota > Metazoa > Chordata > Aves > Passeriformes > Nectariniidae > Promerops > Promerops cafer. The sequence continues at coordinate 1,797,322 of VZSE01000979.1, read as the reverse complement.
CCTACCCGGCCTCCAATACTTCTGGGGATTGGGAGATCATCTTGCGATATGGAGACATTCTGGTGCCTTTTTTTGGAGAGGAGTAGGCTTCAGTAGATATGGGGAGGGGCAGCTTGAGGATGTGGGAAGAACAGACAATGTTTGAACAACGAGACTGGATCCAAGTCCCAAATAGGCAGCAGAGAACAGGAAGAGAGAAGAGGCAGGACAGTCACCTAGGACCAAGGTTTCAGAAGCAAAGCAAGAGTGACTAGAACAGGAGCTGGGAAAAGAAAGCATTTAGCATGGGAAGGACAATTTGGATGGGAAAATAATAATTTGGTGATGTCAGAACAGGGTAAGAAGACTGAGGTGAAGGACTGAGGACAGGAAGACCTCCAAGTGCTTACAAATGGGAAAATACTGGGAAAACAGTCAAAAGACATGAGACAGGTTCTTCTTAGTGAAGGACATTGAGCCTGTATGTCTTGTTCCCAGACATGATCTAAAGAGAGGTCTGAAACCTAGAACCTGGGACTGGTTAATAAGAAGTAAGATGGAAAGCCAAAATTGGGAAGATACATGAATAAATATTAGTACATTGAGGGGAAGGGAGAGGGGAATTGAGTTGGGAAAAAATAGGTGTAGGAGTTGTAGCCCCAGTGTACACCTTTCCAAGTCCTGTGTGGACCTCAGGAGACCCTATTCCAGCAAAGATTGGAAAGCTGCTGCAAAGGTCCCACCACCTTCTAGAGAGGCTCCAAGTTAGTACCACTGACAGTTACTCTTTTAGCTCAAAGAGCAAAATCCTGAGTCATAGGCCTGAAGTTTTCTATCCAGGTCTATTATTGCATGACCTGATGATTTTTTCCCTCCTAGTTGTTCCATCTGTATTTGTATAACATAGCAATTCACCTCTAGACTGTAATGTGGAACAACTTTAATACTGCAGTCAGTCACACAAAAAAAGAGAAACTTTAAAAAAATTCTGTGAGGTTCACACATGAGTTATAGCTCATCAAATTTAATAGCTATTAATCTAAATCTAACATGATTAATTCAGGTGGCTGTTTGATAGAAACCTTCAGGCAACTGATTGTGTCCTAGAAGAAGAGGATGTCTTCTAAAAATGTCCTAAAATGTCTAAAATGCACAGGGCAGGCAAGATGACAAGCTCTCTGGCACAATCTGTGTCTCTACTGTCTCTGAAAGATGACCAGTTTAACTTAGAAATGCCTAGTTTAGCTAGACAATAGCTTTTAGATGACTCAAGTTAGGTAATGTGAATCCAAATGACATGTTTCTGTATTTGTTTGTCTGATATGAGAGTAAGATTTGAGTGCAGTAAGATTTGTAGAAGTGTTTAAGTCCATCCCTCCCCGGGTTTGCAAGTGCAAATTCCCTCTTGCATTTTTGTGTCATAAATGGCTTGAACACTATGGATCTGAGGCTCAGGACTGCATTTGAAATTAATGAAATAATTCAAGTCTACAGAAAAATGAAGTCCTCATTATCTCAAACTGGCCAGCCAGGTTTAAAGATCCTTTTTAACATTAGCCACCTGGTATAAAATGGCAGCAGTAGTCCCTAAAGTCTCTGTGAAGTCTCTTTAATTCCTGCAGCCACCATGCTTACTGGCAGAATCTTAGTATCACAGAATGGTTTGGGATGGAAGGGACCTTAAAATCATCAAGGTCCAATTCCCTTGGCCATCAGAGCAGCATTTTGAAGTCTTGTCTTGTTTTTGCTATGAAAGAAGGCCATCAGAGTGTGCAGGCTGAGCAGAGAACAAAAGATGTGCTGGAAAGACAATCAATACTTTCTCATCACCTATTCTGAGCACTGAGAGAGGGAAGGGACTTGTGAAAAACAGGAGGTGGTGGTGCCATTGACTGCCATAATGCATATACATATGCCAGCTGAATTTAAGTTGTGTAGACAACCATAATTCTGGCATTTTTCCAGCTTTCTGGTGCTCACTCTCACGGTCTTTATAATGTTGTTTTGACACACAATTGTCTGTGAGTGTAAGACATATGTGTCTGTGGTGTATTCCATCTGGAAATTTTTCCTAAGTTCCTCCCCTTTTTAATTTCCCAAAAAGCCTTTGTGCATGTCTGTATATGCCCAAACATAATATTCAAGATATTATTCATTATCAAATTTATCAAAATATTCAATATATTTAATATCAAGCAGAAAACTATGGGATACAATGTTTGGTTTTGACATGAATGTAGATGATCAGATACAGGTATCATATGCAGGTAAAAGTTTCAAAGTAGATGATTGAAAATTATCTCTGATAGTCATAAATTTGTCATTTTTTAAGACCTTGAAGAACACTATCACAATGTTTCTAAAGCTGCATCCTCAATATTTTAATCACCTTCCTTTGCTCATATTTTGATTTCTTTCCTGGTTGAGCTACAGCCACAGTGTCATTATGAGACACTGCATTCCTACACATCCTAGTATTCACAATGTGAAATACAGGATAGCAAGTAAGTGTGAGGTCACATTATTAGAAATTTTTACTGTCTCATCTTTTAAATTTTCTCTTGGCATTTTTTTCACTAGTATGGTTTAAGAATTCCACAGATCTCACTTTCCAAGTTACTGATGTGGCTTTACTCTGTGAAACAGAAGTCTCTGGATAATTAGCATTTTGTTAGTCAGCCAAGTATCTCTCTGGCCTCCAGGCATTACTGCAGCATGAGTATAAAAAAAGAGTCTGACATTTTTCCATTACATTTACCTCCCATCTTCCTAAACTGGTTCTTTCTTCAAAATAACAGTTCATATCATATCAAATGTTTGTTGTTGTTGCTGGTTTTTTTTTTCTGAAATACTTTGTGGCTATAATAGACATTGTCAATTCTTGTTTCTTTTTTTTTCATCTTTACAGAATTTATATTTATCTCTAGCTATATTTATACCGTAAAAATATATTGTATATAAAATATGCATTATATAGGAGAATATATACATATAGTCTTACCATCCAAGAATACTTATATATATATATATACTATGAAATATATATGGAATTTTTACGTATGTATGAAGTACATATTAAATTAACTTTCACCTAAATATATATAGCCTAGTTGGAAACTGACAAATAGGAAGTCTCAACTTTGTCAGATGTATCTTCCTAAATAAAAATTTGAAAAATATGTATTTTTTTAAATGGTGCTGCTATTAAGAGGAAAGGTAAAACACAAAAAATTTTAAGAGCGTTTTTCACCCGAAATGCAGAGCTTATCCTGAAAATTATTACCTTGGGTATTCATTTTCTCAGCACTGCAAGAGATCTCTCATATTGTTGGCAAATACTCCCTAATAAAATATGGTTTCACATGCACACCAAGTACCTTTCTGTCTAAAATAAATACTTTAACTACACTGAAACATGTCTATTTAATTTTGGGTTTATTAATTTATTTATTTAGTGAGTTACATAGAAAGGATTAAGAGAACATGAAAATGGAGTGCTAGGCATAATTTTTAAAAATCTTAAATGAATGCTCTGTTAAAGCAACTTTTATGCATAAGAATTCTTAAGCACCTTGTTGAGACAAAGGGTTCCCTTTTTTTGCATTTGAACACATATTAATATGTATAGTATAATTTTCATTATATATGAAACCCAGGGCTATGTATTAACTGCAGAATAGCTGAGGGCTCTATTTCCAGGTGCACATTTTGCTTTTATCAGGAAAAACCTTATGTTGACTGGCAGCACACTGGAAATCTAGAAAGGATTCAATGGCCTCAAAAGGAAATGCCATTTTAAACCCTGCCCTGGCTCCCTCTGAAACCTGCAGCAACTTTACTCTGACCTGCAAGGGAGCCATTTGAATTCTCAGGCGATGTCACAGTGCCAATAAACATGTTCCATTCAGAGGGAGGGAAAGAAAACTTGTCTTGACACTGCAAGGCCAGTTACTGTTCAATCAGACAAAGAGAAAATAACAGCTTCTGGGGATCCATCCTTTCATTTCAATTCTTCAAAGAACTGTAGAGCTGAGATACTCTTCATGAGTTTGCTTATAGCATGAGCAGGGAAAGAGTGGAAGATCCATGCTCGTTTTTTCCCCACACTGAAGCCAAGAAAAAAATCTGTTTGAATAAAAACTGATGGTGCTTTTCTAAAGAGGTTAGTATTTTTCTTCCTTTTCCCAATGCAGCTTCTGTTCTCTCTCATTGCTCTCTTTCCATGGTAGGAGAGCAGGTGCGAGGCAGACGCTTTGGCAGATAGAAATGTTCTAGTACTATAATTATAATCAACATTTCTGTGTAAAATACCCAAGGGTTTATGCATGCACAACACATACAGGAAGTTCCACATGGAGTTTTCAGTTTCTTGCTCTTAGTCATAAATAAAAATACCTTTAATTTTCTGGAGAATTCCATTTTTAGGGGAATGAGGGGGGTTTGAGGGGGGTGTCAGGCATGGGATGCCCCTGAAAGTACTGGCTGCACCAAGCTTAATCCTCCTTTGTATTCAAGGTGTCCTTGGTGTGGTAGAATGAGAGGAAGCACGGTGAATATTCTGCAAAGGCTTGGATTTATAAATGGCATCAGCCTCAGCCTGCCCAGCACACCTTCTAAGTATGCATGTAAGGCTGGCCGTGGAGAAGGAGCACGTGCAGCATAAGGCTGTGCATTTCCGTGGGCTTTACATGGACATGGGATTCCCTACAGGCCAAGTAGCAGGACAAATCTGTAATGGAACTCAAGGCTGGAAAGTTTTCTGGGAGCACTCCCTGGAGTGGAGGACACAGGTTCTGTGTCTTCCTGTGTGCTGCACATGCAAACCACGGTGACAGCTGGGGAAATGGCTTTCCAAGGCAGACACAAGAAGTTAGCTCAGCTGAAAAGCACGCCTCGGTGAGCATCAGAGCCAAGGGTATAATTTTTAATAAATCATTTACTTCAAAAGGTTCAGCTCTGTGTTTGCAAATGTGTCTGTTTCTTTATTTCTGTTGAGAAATACTTGAATTTTGTTTGCTTATATAAAAACACAGATCTCCATTTTTGATAAATTATGGACAAACTGTGTTTGCTGTTCCTTCTAACCAAGCTGATGGGTACCAAGGAGCTCTGTCAGCAAGATCGACAGACTCACCACATATCTCTGCTCTCTTGTTGAACTGGGCTGAGTGTCCCATGAGGACATTACACGGATTCATATTTATAATTTAAGATTTCTATTCCCTGAACATCTCAAGTACTGTGTTTAAGAGTCTTTATTTCCATAAACCGTAATTCCAGTAAATATAATAGAGGCAAATGGGGAATGTGTGAAAACCCCAGCTTTCAGTGTAGAAGGGAAAGGGTCTGCTAGCATTCAGGATTAAAAGAAAAAAAAAAAGAATGTAGGAGTGCTTTAAAATGGAGGATTGAGGACAAGGTGACAGATGCAGGAGAGCATGCCAGTTGGAGTGACTCATTACTGAAAGGGCAAAACTGAAAACACACTGCATGCCTGAGAGAAGATGACAAAATCCAAACAGCAGACAACAAAGATTGGTGCAAATACCCAAAAGAAGTCGGATATACAGACGGGTTAGATCAGTGCTCCATATGAAAGTGCTCTGTGTGACTGCTGGGATGGAGGTTAGTCAGCAGGAATATTTAATTTTAAATGTTTATAGTAGTAAGCATCTGATAGAAAATAATCAGTGTGATACTGTAATACAGTGGAGTTCAAATACATCTGAATAACAGAGAAGACTACACCATTAGAGGAGCAGTAGTGTTTGTTAAAAGAAAGCTCAGCTTCACATTGATAACAGAAAGAATATGTGCTGTAAAATCAATTTGGGTTGAAATTTCCTGTCCAGGAAGGAACAATAGTTAAAAACCAGCGAAGTCAGCCTGGACAATCTAGAGGACAGGCCCTCCATCCCAAAGCTGGTAGAACCAGCAACACTCTGTGCATGTCTGTCCCTCTCCATTGATGACAAGCGTGGGAGTCTGCCTGGCAAACTCTGACAAAATGTTTACCTGTTCAGTGGGTAAAGTTCAGCATGATAAATCCACCTGGTGATCGAGGCTGTGCTTCTGGTGACTCACACAGAGAGTGACAACAGCTGCAAAGCACCCTCAGATTAAAGGCTGCAAGGGTCAGATAGGTGCAAGGGCAGACTGCAGCAGTCTGCCGGGGGATTAGGAAGAGTTCAGAGTGTGCTATTATTCAGAGACAACTGGTTCAGATAGCTTCAGTTCTTGGCCCAACTGGTCAGATGATCCACAAGAAGAAAAGCCATTCTAGATTTAATCCTGAGCAGTTTAAAGGAAGTATTTCTACATATGACTATGGAAGAATAGCTCTGTAGTTGTTTAAGGTATTCAAATACAGTATCCCTGCAAAAAATTGAAAAGGCACCAACATCCCAAGTTCAAGAAGGGAGCTGCTTGCAAATGGTGAAATTAGTCAAAAATAAATGATGAGAGTAATAAAAAAATAAATTAAAAGTGAACTTATATGGCTATATACGAGGGAGTAAGCATGATGTGTAAAGGTTGAAGTCACTCTTCACCAATGAACAAAACATTGTTTATCAGAAGCTCATTAAGTGCAGGTATCAAAATGAAACAGAAACCACGATTATACCAGCCTTTGAGCTACTAGTGAAACTGTATCTTGAGTATTGCATGAACTTTGGCTCCACTGATACAAGATAACTAAAAAAAGGTACAGATAGGCAGAAACTGGCATCAGAGAATGGGAATAGCACCTAGGTAAGGGGAGGAAATACTATGGATTATTTTCTCTTATATTACGCTTCAGCATAGAAAAAAAAAAAAAGCAGCTAAAATAATTTTATTGGATATCTGTAAATCATTAATGATATAGAATGTAAACAGCTATTTTTACATGCTGGGGCATGGCAGGCTTGAAATTATCAGAACATGCTTTTTCATATAATGTGTGATTAAAATGACAAACCCATTGCTAGAGGGTGTCACAGAGACCAAAAGCACAGAGAAGTTAAAAAAACTACCAGACATAGATAAGATCCATCACATCCTTCTCAGCATCCAGTGTCAGAGACTGAGCTGGACCAGTGCCCTGCCTATCTGTGGGTTGCTGTTCTGACATTCTAACCAAAGTAATTTTAAAATTGCAAGAAAAAAACCCAAGATATTATTTTCTCCACTTCTACGCATCAGATAATAACCTTTGATTATTGCAAACCAGGCTGGATTCCAAGTAAAAATTTCAAGATGAATAGCTCCAGCTAAGTTATCATATCCCAGGGGTTGTCATTTGTAAATGGAAGATAAACAAGAATACCAAGTCTTTCTAACTGAATGAAGCAGAGCAGCTCTCTGTCAGGTTATTTTAATGAAGATAAGTATCTCTAGTTCATATGAAATATATCCCTTTCAATGCACAATTTGATTATTTCCACTTCCACATTCTTCTTTTATAGTGAGGATTTGGTAAGAAAAACTGTTAATAGAATAGGGTCACTTTCAGACTGTTGTTTCCACTTGTCACAGTTACTTGAAAAACACAGAAAATGGGGTTGTCCTTATCTGCCTTTCTCTGGTGCTCAGCGTGTGAGACACCATGGGCCAAGAACGATAAATTTAATTAAGCTCCTTAAGCAACAGCATTCCGTCTCAGTAAACATTAACACTTCCCCTTATGCCTGAGCAAACAGAAAGATCTGGTCTCAGCTTGGGAATAGTTCAGAGTGCTAATGCAAACAACACAACTACAGCTATTTCTACAAATGGTCTTAAAAGGTTTTCTAGCATGTGTTGATCACACTTCTCGCTTAGGAAGTTAACTTTACTCTGTTATTCTGTATCTTATGAGCAGAATCTTTTGTGTCAATAAGTGAAACTATTTATTCGGGATTAGGAGGGGAGAATATGTGCTAAGAAGACTCTAGGTATTCCCTCCCATAACTAAAAAAAAAAAAAAAAAAAAAGGTGAATAAATCCCAAACCATCAAGTAACTAGAATTATATCTGCAGTTATTCCCCACTGCAAGAAGAAGGTCAAATTTTCACAGCCCCACCACCACAGTCTGGAGGGGCTATAGCTACTTTTGTCCAAGTCTGCATCAGCCCAATCTCCATTTTACACAGAGAAGTAGAAGGCACATATAAGCAGATGTGTATGGTTATATGTGAGTTCATATATTGGTCAGTAGGGGCCAACATTGGCACATGAGCATTGGCTGCATCTCTGTTCAGACCAGCCACTCGCTCGGGCTGCCCCCGCAGACCTCCCTCTCCATCCGAGGGGCTGTGTAACACTCCACTCTTCAGAATTCCCTTCATTTGTGTTTTTCTTTTAACTGCTGACTGGTGTTTGAGGTGGGGCTGCAGAGGAACTGTGCAGGAATTATCCATCCTCATACTGTGGAAATGCCACATGAGCTCACAAGTTTGGAGCCCCTGGGTCTCTTGGGGAAGAACGGCTCTGCTCAGGCCGTACTCAGAGAGGAAAGCATCACAGCCATGAACTCATCCACCAGAAGAGTATTTGGGAGCTACAATGTGGTAAAGTGTTGCCTGACCAGTGGCAGCACAGCTGAGGTCCTGGGGACCTGCTGGAGTGTCTGAGGTTCTTCCTTAGGGATGGATTTTAGGCCAAGCATCTTTGGAGCACTGTGGGGGGTGACTGCATTGCACACTGGCCCAGTGATGCATCAGAAATGCTGCAGTTTTTGCTTTTGAATTAATCCATGTTTAAACTCGGCAGTGCACATATGGTAACGTGATTTCTGTTGTTGTTTCTTATGTCTTTGATTACAATGGAGACAAAGAAAGCTGAAGGGGTTTCTATACTGTCAGTATTTCTGTAAAAGGAAACCAAAGCACCTGCATCTGTTTGCACTGGAAGACATCAGGCCTTGACCTGATTACATGCCTCGATACTTTTTATTATTTCTATTTCATCTAAACTGGATGCCAAAAAATGCAGATTCACTTCCTGAAATTTTATGCTTGCCATTTTGTGTTCTACTGCTAAGTGCCAAATTTCATTTTGCAAAATCTGAAAACAGGGAAATGCTTGTGTCCAAGGTTATTTTTCATTTGAAATACAAGATAATTATATTATTTAAATAAGTCCTTGAAGTTTTAGGAGCATTGAAGACTCAATTGACTGACTTAAGGTTCCATTCAGTCAGCACATCATCCAGCCCTGACTCTTCCTGACTCCAAACTACAGCTTGTTCACAAACACATGCATGTTTAGCAGTCAGCCTTTTTGGCCTATGTGAATTTTCTGTCTTTTAGGTTCTGCGGGAAAGTGCCAACTGGTTTAAAGGATCCCTGTAACTTCACTATCTTTGTTTGCAACTGTGTTTTGTTTCCTCTTAGGAGCCCCACTCTCATTCATCACGTTTCTTTTGTTCCCTTTCATTATCAGGCCGTGTTCTAAGAGAACATGAGCTAAACACCAAACGCCCCTTTGTCCTTATCGTTATCATCAGGATCAGTTCCCTTTACATTTTCACATCTGACCAGCCTTCCTGAAACTCAAATTATATTACAATTAGAAATGCTCTAGATGTAATGTGCACAGGAACTTCCTCTTCATATTCACAGAGTTGGGTATTTTGAACTAAGCAGACAAACAAGTCACTGCCTTTGGAGTGCTAAATTCAGGGACAAGGCAGGGTGGACTGTGATCTGCTCTGGGATATGTCCATTTTATCTGCCATAGTTATCAGTTGAAAAGGAATTATTGACCCTTATAAACCATGTGGGAGGTCTCAGCTGTGTTTTGCACCTGGATATATCTGTTTGACTTTTGTCTCAGACCGAAAGGACTAAAGCTCAGGTTTTCAACTTCCCTAGAAAATGGCCTATCATGAAGCACCAGGCCATGCTGGTGGGGAAGGGCTGTCCACAGAGTAGGAAAGTCATACTATTCTCAAGATCCTCATTCACAGATTAGGTAGTTAAAATGTACTTTGTAACTCAAACATACATGTCTATTTTTCCTTTGCTTTCAAGACTTCCTTGTGCAGGCCTATTTCCAACAATATTTTGTTTCTTCCTGGAGTTCCAATTTTAACTCCACCTGTTGGCATTTCATGAAGATGAGAATGACCTGCCTTTTCTTCAGAGGTCAGCAGACAAAAGAAACTGAATGTGTGCTGTCTGCATCTCTTCCCTCATTAACTGTGCTGGTAGTATGAAATCTTTCATTATTTTCCTTCCTTGCTGTAAACCTTGGGAGTGTATTTTGATAACCTTGACAATCCTCCGAGCAGGTCTTGCTGTACCTTCAATCAACTCAGTGCTCAAAATGAGGCAAGCAAAATATAGAGTTTGCAGCTATGACTACTTGTAAGTATAGAGATTTCTGTCTTCTTGTTGGCCAAAATCTATGGAGAGATTCAAGAAGAGCAGTTCTTCAGAGGATGATCTTTATGTTCTGTCCTAACCCGTGGAGATTTTGTGTAACATTCTTCTTAGGCTTCACATTTCCATAATGAAAAATAAAAATAGATTCTAAGTACATTCCTTTTTCCAGGTGCACAAAAAGCTGAGTGGGAAATCTGCAGATCATTCTGGTGCATCCAATATCCTATATGTTGTTTCTCATATAACCTTTCTTTTCTGATAAAGATCTTTGTATCTAATAAAAAAAATCTGTACAGCTATTGATTTTTTTCTCAATTTTTTAACAGATTAAGATTAGATGTGAGCATTCATGAGCCAAATTTCACTTCCTGTGCTAGTATTGATTTAAAAAGAGGGAAGTGGAGGAAAACAGCAGCTGGGATTGAAAGAGGTCACGACTTCTTTGTGATGAAATAATACAAAACCTGGAGTCACACCCTGGTAAGAGAGCAAATGACATAAGGCTGGTGCTGAGGATTCATTCATTTTGCAGAGCATCCCTTTGCATTGCCATGACCCATGCTATGCTGAGATTCTGCAAGAGATTCATGTGATTCTGCAAGACAGTTTGCAGAGTTTTATGCAGAAAGCATAGAGTCTAGGATGAAATTTTTGTTCATAATCTCTAACCTTGTGTGTCAAGCCTGAAAAGACTTATGTAAGATATTTGAACACACTGAGCCTGGTGCACAAACTAGTTTTCAGTAAGTAAGAGGTACTGACACTCCTAAAAAAATTAATTTGAGATTATTTCTCATGTACACAGAACATTCTGCTTTCTAATTCTTTTCCTTATCTCAACATTTTACTCATTACCCATTTGATACTTTAGGGCTGACTCGCCTCTATGTCATATAAACTGAGGAAAGAGATTATACAATGTGGTTCCCTGTGTTTCTGAGTCGAAACACATTTTGCCATCAGTGAGAACAGCATCATATCATATTCCCACGACAGACTGTGATGACAACAGGATTACAATCTGTAGTTTAGGATGGGAAAGAAATAGTGGAAGGAAACAAAGTCTTAAAAAACAAAGATCCTGTTTTCTTCCAGCTACTTTTAACAGCCAAAAACTAAAGCGATGTCTTGAGAACTTCAATTTGAGGCATACCTGACAGGCGTTTTATCCTAAAGGTTTTTTATTTTACATTTGTTACAATCACTAAAGCATCCAAGTTGTGGTTTACAGGTTGTGCAAATAAAACTATATGTGTTACATTTTAAATTTTTTTCTCCATTTTGATATTTTTTATGATATCAAGAAGCAGAAATAAGAAATCTGAAAAATGGAAACTTAGTAACTGAATCTAAGACAGAAGTAAAAAAAAATACAGGTCTTAGACCTGTAATTAAATCTCCCCTATAAATCTCCTCTAGTTAACTTCAGTGGAGACCAGTACTCACAGGGAATATTGGAGCATCTAAGGCAACAAAAACTGAAGATGAAGTTCCACAATGACACAAATCAGGAACCATATTTTTACCTTCTCAGCCATACAGAAAGTCTCAGAAATGCCCATTCAGCTTGTTCTACTGCAGACTTATTTACATTGGGCACTTGATTTAAAAAGCTTTAGTGATAATGTTTCATTTGAGCATGGCCTGCACTTTTATATTTATTCTATTTTCCTGCTCAACTAGCTTAGACCTCATAGAAATGAACATCTTTTTTTAAACTTACTAAAAACAAATAATCAATTCAGATTAATTCCTCAACTGCCACTGAGGAGCAATTCCCAAGTCATGGTCTCTCATGGAAGATCAGTAACTGCTCTCAACTCATTCATGGCTCTGGTGTTGGGGAGACTTCTCAGGTTTTTGTGGTTTCTTGAAGGGCTGGCTTGGTTCCTTTAGGACAAAGAATTCACCTTTAATTACATGTTTATGCTTATATTATTCTTCACCTGATTCACATGCTTGGGTCACATATGCCAGCATTTAATCAACATATTTTAGCATTTCTCATCTGTACTGTGGACACGTTTTAGTTTATTTTGTTTTTTCCACTTAGCACTACGTAAGTTCCCTGAGAATTGAATGTCTCAATTAACAGCTGTAAGAGATTATACACAGAAGTTCTAACATAGTAAGAATGAGTTAAGCTCACACATAAATGCCTTCAAAGCTCTGTTACCTTAGAAAGATGTTGTCAGGCAACTAAAGTCCAAAATAATAATGCAATATTCAAGCATATCTGAGCTTATCTCAGCTAGAGATGAATTTTTCTACATGTTTAGCTCTTGTGGACAATTTTGGTAAAGTATCAGAAGGGTTTTACAAAACCTACTGACTGTAGAAAACCTCTAGGATTTATTTTAATATTTCAGTTGAAGAAGCTGGTGCTTAGGTTAGAACAAAAGCAAAGCAATTCTGGGAACTTTCATATCATGCCATGAATGTTGTTCATCAGGTTAAGTGAGGCTTTCTCAAGCTTTTGGAACAGGTTACACAGAGAGTTATGGATACTCCATCCCTGGAAACATTCAAGGCTGAGCTGGACTGGGTTCTGAGAAACCCGATCTAGTTGAAGTTTTTCCTGCTCATTGAAGAGGGGTTGGACTAGACTACCTCTAAAAGTCCCTTCCAACACAAATTGTTACGTGATTCTACAAAGCAGCAAGATTTTTGTTTTGATTTTTCATTAGTTATGATAGTTCAGAGGAAAAAAACACAATTGTCATTGTGCAATGGGACAAGAAACAGCCACAGGTGGTTGTAGGTCCTGTGGCAAGTGTTGGAGTGCACAGAGTGATCCTGAACCTCCCAAACAGTTGCCTTCCCAGGACTACTGTGGCCATACTGTGATACCTCCTCAAACTTCCCTTGAGTGATGAGTTCAAACTAGCTGTAGGAAGCCTATTTCCACACTGAAGGAAAAGTTATTTAAATAATCCACTAACATCTATGTGGTTTAAAGTCCAATACAGTAAAAAAGATAACTAGTATTTGGTGCAATCTGAGAGCAAAATGCCCTACAGCAACAGAAGCAAGAGTTCTCAAACCAGTCATCAATAACATCAATATCAATTAAGATATCTGGCAGAAGGCCTCATACAGGTATTAGTAATAACTGTGGAGAGAAAAACAGGACTGGTAATGCAATTAGTGCCAAGATGCACAGTAAGTGCTTTGCAATCTGCTAAATTTTGTAGTGCTTAAATACACCCTGAAGATCAGAAATAAGTGTTGGGGAAGAAAAACTGTAGAGCAAGGGAGCAGTAAAGGCACAGTGCCTCATTAAACTGTGATTAAAGTACTAAACTCAGAAATGTTGCTTTCTTTGCAGCTCTTTAAAAGCTTAGAAAAATCATCTGTTGAACCACATGCCATCAGGATGCAGACACAAAACCTGCCAACCATGTAGCTGAAATGTATTCAATTTGCGTTGGCTTCTCAAGAGGAAGGTGAAGATGAAATATCCAGGGGGGTGCTCTGGGCATTGCTGAGTGTGGCAGGCAGCCCCAAGCATCCACCACCACAGTGGCAGGCAGGATCCCCAAACCTGCTTTCCAAAAGCCTCTGGGTGAAGCTCTCACACGAAGCTCAGATTTCCTCTGCATACTTTGGTGGCATAAAAGGACCAGTTCTCTACTCAGACTGTATAGGCAAAAAAAAAAACAAAAAACAGAACAACAAAACAACACAGCAACAAATTTTCAACTGGCACAGAAGTTTTCTTTTTCATTTTTATAAAATTAACGTGGGAAAATTCAAAGCAGTGACTTTCAAGTTTACACCTTTTCAAATACACCATCCGAGCAATGTCACACCTAGGATTTCAAAGGAAATAAAGGAAGAGGTTTTTTCATTACTAGCACTTATATTTCAATGTATTGAACTATTTCATTATATTCATTTGCAATATTAAAACAGTGGAAAAATATATGGAATCTGATAGGCAAAACACTGGAAAGGTTTCTATAAGGATGTAGCAGCAAAGAGATGAGGATGGAAATGTGTTCGAGGTGTGTCTGCAGCTGCTGAGTGATGTGATTTAGTGGTTTAGGAGTAACATTGGTGTTGCTGGGTGAACAGTTGGACTGGATGTTCTTGAAAGTGTCTTTCAACCTCAATAATTCTGTGATTCTTTGAAAAATGCAGGTAATCAATGTCACGGTTTCATGGCAGATAGATCTTCTTAAATCAAATTTCACTGTCTTTGACTTAACTACAGTTTGGACAATAGTGACAATATGTCAATAGCATCTGCTTGGGTTTTGGCAAAGTATTTATATATATTTAGTATATTGATATGTATCTAGTATATATTAACATATTTAATTGATATTATTTATTTATATGTTTAGATCTAAGAGCTTTTATCTGGTGAAAGAAGGAAAGTGCTAAATCCAGAAATTTACAGACAGGTCCCAAGGTAGATGAGAAGGGAGATCTTCAATGAATTGGGCAGGTTTTGATAAGTCTCCCAATACTCAGTTTCTGGTCCAAGACTATTCAGCATTTATGTTGATGGCTCACAGGATGAGTCACAAAGTCTTTGCTGGCAAGATTTTGGATCTCAGAAGATTGCATTAGTAATGTGTACCAGGAATCAGCTACTTAGTGCCCTGGATCTGCTGCATACATGGTCCTGATGCAGTAGGGTTTGCTCTAACATCTACAAAAGAAAGATCCAGTTATTTCTACACATTTTCAGTGCAAGAGAATATGCTGGAAATTAGCAGCTCCAAGGAGAAGAAATGGGAAAATAAGAAAGACAAATTGTGGTGCTGTAAGGAAGGAGAGGTCATGTCAGGATGAAGGTGGTCTGTAAGTGAGGGGGCAAACCTGCCCCCTACACAGCCCAGCTGGGAGAGTGCCCACACTGCACCCACCAGCCTTGAGAAGAGATCCACAAGAAATCCAGAGATCAGGCAAAACCCTTCACAAAAGAAAAGTGGGAGGTGGTTGGAAAACCATGTCTCATATGGAGAAGCTGCAGTGGTTTCACCCTTGGAAATAGAAGAGAAGTGCGGTTCAGGAATTTCCCTCTGAGCTTAGCTGAACAGAGAGAGGAGTGAATGCCTGAACACTTCATCCAGGAGAGAAAGAGATGCTGCTTCCATGCTTTCAGGTGAATTAGCTGTCCCCTTCCTGCTTGTGGGTGTGGTAGGGAAAGCTGTGTGTGCCTGTGTGTGTGCATTTGAAATCTGAGCATCACCCTATACACCTAGAGAGAAAAGGAAACTTTCTGCCATGCTCTTAGTACTCATAAATTGTCTGCAGCTCTGCAATGAGACAATGATTATAATCAAATCTCATGCTTCAAGGCTTCAGGGTCAGGAAAAAATAACACCCTCCATGCCACCATCAGTACATGCTCCAAATACCTCTGGGGCCTGACAGGGGAGTCTTTTCATCTTCTATGAGCTCAGGCATGTTGAGGACATTGGGAACACTCTACATGCCTGTGCATGTGGAGATGGTTTTACTGCCTGAGGTCATACAAAACCCACTCCTAAGTTTTGGAAAGGAGGTAATATTCAGCCTATCTAAAAGGCAGCATATTGATACTAGGTGTCCTGAGATCTGCAGGTGAATTTATCTGGTACTATGATTTGGACTTAATTTCTGTGAAGAAATTTACAGAAAATAAATTCCAAATTGAAGCTGAAAATACTGTCTTCCTAATTCAGAGGGAGTCACTGTTAATACAAAATTTTTGGGCTAAGCCAATTGAACCTTTTTCATATTCTACTTCTGCACTTTGTGTTCCCCCTTTACCATGGCAAAACTCACAACACAACTATAATTAATTTAATAGCTAAAGTGTTCTACAGAATACACACAAAACCCCTGATCTCTGGAACTTATTATCTATTGTTTCATACCCAAAAAAAGTCTTAAAAATCCAAATTTGCATTTGCAAAATAAACTTGCTTATCCTGTTTCCATATTCATGTAGTACTTCCCCCTTTTTAGTCCCAGTAGCAATCATTCAGTATCAGTCAATATTAATTAACTAAAAGGAAATGGATGTGTAATGAAAGGAAAGGAGTCTTCCCAAATGTAATACTGTGCATCTGAGTTGAGGGTTATGAAAGCAGACATTCAGACCTAGCAATATGCAGTCTTTCTAGCCTTCATTCTTAACTAAGGATACACAAAACATCACTCAATGTGTGCAATTTAGTTTGCAAAGGGAGTAGTAAAGTGGGACCAAAATATAGTAGCTCTGCTTTGGTACAAATTTCCCATCTCTGGGTAAGTATTGCAAATGAATCCCCAGTTTTGCCTGCTCATCAGATTGTTGTTTAATTTTCATCTAACTTTTCTAATTTCAGAATGAATGACCTATTTCAGAGAGGAGAGAAGCCTGACTCTACCCCTGCAATGTTTGTAATAAGCCTTCCAAAAGGAAAAAGCTGTTAGCTCAACTGTGCAAGGAAGGCACTGTGAGGGGAGTGGCCACAACTGAGGGGAGGAGAAGGGATGGAGAATAATGGCACCCTGTGCTTGAAGGCAAGCAAATGACTAGAGAGTGTATTCTGAGAAATAATAGAGGATCAGCACTGGGATCCATTTAGTGGTCAGATTTGGGGAATGGGTGGGCTCAGAGGTGCACAGAGCCATCAGACACCAGCAGGTCAGGCGACCATCAGGCTAGGAGCTGCAGGAGACTGATGACCCTAATGGCAAGACTCCAGACAACAGGTAATGGCACAAAGTGAGTTGAGAAAGGCCTTGGCCTCATGTGTGACCCAAAATGTCTGTTTTCTAGTCTCCCTGCTATGCGTGCAGCAGGTAACGATAGAAGCCTCCAAAGCTAGTCAAGAGAGCCTGCCCCAAGCTATCTGTACCACTGTTCAACCCCATCACCTCTTGTTTAGAGATCCCATGCCCTCACTTCTTCCCTTTCCTGCTTATTCCTTACTCGTCCCTCCCCTGACCTTACCTGTCTCCTGCCTTCTAGATGGCCTCATCAAGCTGATGTCTTCATAAGCCCTTTGCCCAGTCCATGATGCTCTAGCCTCACTGGCAGACGGATGTTTTGTTGGGAGACAAGGAGGGAAAACCTCTGGGCATATCTTCAGGGTATGGAAGTGGAGGCTAGAAGAGCAAATGTCTTCCTCCTAAGCCTGTGGCTATGTGGCTGCAGGTTACACTGTCCAGTGGTGGGAAGCTCTGTTGAGCAGGAAATACTGGGTAGGAAGAAGAGCTATTTGAACTAAAACACTAAGTCGGTACAGAAATTAAAAAGAATAACATGACTACAAATTAATTTGGGCTGGAAATTAAAAACTCTCTAAGTTTCAGAGAGGCACAGGAGAAACACAGGTAACACATCCAAGTAAGTATTGTTGGAATAAAAACCAGTAATTAGGTTTTAAAATACAGCTTCATCATTTTATGAATAGGATTACGTTACCTAATTGCATGAAAATAAAAAAAATTAGGCTTCATGGCATACAACCATATGCAAAAATCTATTCAGACTCCTAGGTCTTCAAGGTAGCACTGGTCCCATTCCACACTTTTTCAAAGTGTCAATATTCTCTATCCATGACTGTAA
The DNA here is from genome assembly GCA_013398275.1 of Promerops cafer. Taxonomy (NCBI): domain Eukaryota; kingdom Metazoa; phylum Chordata; class Aves; order Passeriformes; family Nectariniidae; genus Promerops; species Promerops cafer. The sequence continues at coordinate 1,779,438 of VZSE01000979.1, read as the reverse complement.
TAGGACTTTCTATATGCTGCTACTTTCAAAACGGAATAACCCAAGGGTAGGGAGGAAAATGAAACAGGAAAAAATGATTGTGGCACTCAGAAAGGTTATTTGAATTTGGGGGGACATACAGAATCGTGTCTTGGAAGAAGAAGTTGTGACATTCCTGGCACCTCATGGCAGGCAGTCTGCTGGGGCTGCCCCGGCTGCAGCCTCAGCGGCTGCTCCGTGTTTGCTTCGCTCGTGGTTGTTTGGTGCCATCTATGGCCGGAGACCGGCTCCCACACCCCAGGATCATTTTAGGAAGACAAGCATGCATATGGATGAGTTTAATGAGATCAGCAACGACACTAATATACAATGCACCTTTATATCTGTCCATGGATATTAATGTGTCACTTCTCTGCCAGCTGTTTGATGCTACGTGTGAGCTCCTAGAGGCTGTTAGTACCTTCTGGAGTGGCTAAATACTTTTCGGATTGGCCTTTGTATACAAAGCACAGAATATTAATTTGGGGTATGGAGTTAGGGAACTTCATAGCAAGCTAGGAAGTTAGTTTCTTCTTTACTGAAAAAAGGAATCACAGTGCTGGAGAAGATACAACATTTGTTTTTCAACACAAATGATACGTTCACTACAGCCGTTCATTGCTGTGTCATCCCGTTTCCTCCCGTGCATCCTCAAGGACAGCCAGCCTTCAGTGCCACAGCCAGAGACCACTGTTGTTTTAGGAATGCTGTCTGGCCATGCCCATGGCTTTGCAAAGACAGCTCTCAGATGTAGAAGCCGCTGAGTGGACAAGCCCATCCCCAGCTGTGCTGCGGTGTGTCTGTGGTCGGCGTATTCGTCTCCTGGCAAGCACTGCTGGCAGTGCTCCCTGTCGACTCCTGCCCCAGCAGCAACTCCTCTGAGGGGAGCAGTCAGTGGTGCTGGCAAGGGCATGTGCACAAGCCCAACACTGCCTGGAGAGCTTGCCCATCCCAAGGCAGAGGTCTGTCTTCTCTCTCTGCCCTCTTGGTTCAGTCCCAGGGTCTGACTCTGAATTTATGGACAGCTGTGAGATCTCCTGAAGTATCTGTGCAGAAATGCACAGCTAGGACCAGCCCTAGATATGTCTAAACCACCTCTTGAAATGAATCTCTCTCCTTCAAAGGCATACAGGGAAGGAGGCAAACACCTGCAGATAGATGTCTGCATATCAAAGTCTACATGTGAGACAATTGTTCAAACTCCCACAGCCACTGCGAGAGGGCAGGAGTGGGATACAGAACCCACATGCCAGCAGCTTGTGCTGTTCAAGATGCCCCTGTACACCTCACTCATCCACACAGAGCTGCCACATGCAACAGTGAGACCTGCAGGAGACCCAAACCCTTCTGCAGCAAGAGCTGAGGGCCCAGCAGGATGCCCAAGGGATGTTCAAAAGGCTCTAGATGCCTGTGTGTGGGCAACAGTAGGTGCCTGAATTCAGATGTATTGTCCTGAGCTGTACCCCACTGACTGCATTGCCATCTTCTCTGAGCAACCACAAACTGCTGGTGCAGTCTACACTAAACAGATTTCATAATTTCCTCCAGTTACTCATAATATTGCACCAATAATTTCTACTGGTATGACTAATGGCTGCAATGATGGTTAGTCAGTTTAAGTTGTGGGAACTGCTACTTAATTTAAAAGAAGGATATTTTAACTGGTTATTTAAATGGCCAAATTATTCAAAAATTGTCTACAGATCCATATTTATTGCTTCAGTCATCTGATGTTTACCCATGCAGCACATCTCCTGACAGCATCAGTGAGGTTTCTGATGTAATACTCAAGTGAAGGAGTTGTACATCTGCATATATTGTGTGTGAACCAAAAAAAAGGGTATGGAAGATGCATTCCTGTGTTTTGAGTAAAATCAGCAGTGTCACATTGATAGTAACACTGCTTTAGACTGCACATGAGCCAGAATATTACTACCCAGGGGCTTCAAGGTTCAGAATTTGAAAGCCCCTCCCTATTTGTGACATTTGCTTTGCAAATAAGCCCTAAATGACTTTTCTGGATTTTAGAAAATGGTGATACTTAGCAAGAGGTGAGGCTTCCAAGTAAAGGCTTCCAAGTATTCCAGGGTCAGAAGGAACCAAATGCAATGAAATGATGTTAGTTGCCTAAACTGTGTAAGAGATACATGTGTATTAGAAAGCAATAAATGTAGCTGGGGAAAAAGAAAAGAAAAGAAAAGAAAAGAAAAGAAAAGAAAAGAAAAGAAAAGAAAAGAAAAGAAAAGAAAAGAAAAGAAAAGAAAAGAAAAGAAAAGAAAAGAAAAGAGAAAAGAAAGAGAAAAGGAATGTGTATCCACAACACACCATATAAGAAAAATATATAGAATATTAAAGAGAAATAAAAGCCAACTGTGAATATGTGAATATACCAAAAGTGGGTGCAGGGACACTGAAAGAGAGAGTTTAATGTGATGAAGCTGTCAAATGACAAAAACATTGGGACCATTTTTTCTCAAGGTGAGTAGATGTAACATTACAGCAGCATCTATAAAGACTGATGGTTTTTGTAATATCAAAAGTACAGAAAATAGGAGTGGATATGGTGCTGTCATGAGTATCTGAATTTGGTCAGTGATGGTAAAACTATCCCCTAATAATATAATAATCATAAACATTTCTTAAGAAAACTTTTATTCAATTATGTTGTTTTCCAATTTAGCCCAGAGGCAGAAGTACAGCTGGACCAGCCAGACCTTTCTGATATGCTGTCATTCTCCTAACACCTGACAGAAAGGAAAAAAACCAGAAGAGGGAACATCAAGGTGCAAGGAACTTTAAAAATACAAGTATTTCCATTCAAGTGATTCTTGGTATGGCTGAACTGGCATTGTACTTTTGAATAAGGAGATCAAGAAACACTGAGACTATGTGAATTCTTTAGATCATAGGTCATGTCAGAAAAAAGCAAGGCAAAATTCATATGTCCTAGTTCTAACTATCATGAAAACCAGTGCAAATTCATGCAAATAAAATGTGATAGCAAATCACTGATTGCCTATCAGTGGAGCAGTCACATAATCTTTGTTCCAGAATGAGGTTGTTACAAATCCAGTTTGTAATTTCAGGGTTTTCTGAATGAGAGTTGATAAACTGGAACCCATTTATTTATGCTTTTCTTTTCTCTCCATTTTCAAAGATCTAAAGCATAGCATTAATCATTATTGTTTGACTGTTCTGATGGTTTCACTGTATATACTCACTATCAAAAATACTTGATGTTGAAATCCTCTTAGAGGATACTTCACAGACATTTTGATCAATTACATGTTTGTGGTTTTGTCTGTAGGTGTGCACTTACTTTGGATATACATCCAAACTTCACTGGATTCTGCTCATACCTTACAGGGACCTCTTGCATTTCATTAACCAGTGCCTCAAAGTGCAAATCTAAATGAAAACAGGAAAATCAAATTTATTCCTTCAGTATCTTCAGTATCATCAGAGTATTTCCTGTATTTGACCCTTAATATATATTTTTTTAGACCAGACATATTTTTTTACTATAGAAAGTTTTCTAGCTCTTCTCATGGAAGAAGGTAAATAACTTATCAGCCATCAATGAGGAGAGTATGCTGCTGTCATGGTGCATCCCCCCCACTCCCTCAACAGAGACAGAAAGAAATAGAAAAATTTGAAGATTTGTAACATTGTAACGTGTCTTATTAACACAAACCAGTACATAGCCAGCAGCCTGACTTCTGGCCAGGCACCTAAATGCAGCTATACAAATAAGCCAGTTTCTGAAGCTGAAGCAGTAGTCAACCTTACTGAAGCAGAAGAATCTATCTTTTCTCTTGGCTCTTTGACAGAGATGCAGTCATCTCCAGAGTCCAGAATTATGCACTGCTGTTAATCCTGCTTCTCTTCACTGAGAACGTAGTTGACCTTCAATTTGACCCATCTTTGACAACCTCCCTCGCCCTTAATTATCAAAATTAAATCCATTCTTTTTGCAAAATCTGGATCACTGGGATCTCCCCCTCTCATCTGCGGCTTTTCAAAGTCGCCGATGCAGCTCTGGTTCCCTCTGTGCACAGGGTTATGTCCCAGAAGAGTTCTATAATTAGAACTGACCACACAGATGTGCTTCAAGAGACTATGCAGCTGAAATGCAGAAAATACTCACTTTAAAAAAAAGGAAAGTTGGTTTCAATTTGCATCATTGCTGCTTTCTCTTGGCAGCTTTTCTTCCTGGTACTGCACATCACTCTGACTCCTTTCATTTGAGCAGAGGTAATTAATACCTTTTCTATTATTAAAGCCTTGGGAACAGAAGATGAAATCCTGCCTTCATTAAAGTCAGTGGTAGAACTCCTGTGAACTTCAGTTCCTTGAGTGTCAGGCCAAAAGGGATCATTAAATTGTCCTGTATATCATTGATATTGATGTTTTTGTCTTGGACTACTGCCTATCCTCCAGATGGCATCCAAGCTGTGACTCCTAAAGGACAGAAAATCTACCACTATCCTTGGTGGTGACATATTCCCATGATTAGTTACCAGCCCACTAAAACCCCCCTGAATTTCATCCTATTAAGCTTATCCAGTTTAAAATTCCATGCACTGATTTTTTAATAGTTTTCCTTCTCAAATAGAAGAGATGTATCCCACCTATCATATTTTCTCCAGAAAGACACCAATTTAGAGTAATTTAATCTCTTTATAAAATTCTAACATCTACCCAAATTAACAGATGTGATTTCTGACCCTTTCCCAGAAATTTTGTTTCTGTGCTTTTTGCCTGCATTCTTCCCCTATGTTCTAGAACGATCAAATAACTCTGTGGTATTTCAATATCCATCTCACCAGCTCCACCTACAGCATTATCTTCCCACACTTCTGCTGCTTGCAACCCTGTTCAAGCACATCCTGTGTGGTGCTGGGTTCTCCTGGAGAGCTGCTTGTCTGCTTGTCCCAAACACATGGCCCTCATAAAGACACAGCTCGAGTACTCTGTTCTCAAGCTTGAGTACTTTTGTTCCTTGTATATGATTCTTTTGGGCTATGTCAAAGTATATTTTGGTGCAGGTAACCAAGTAGTTCAGATCAATGTGTAGGACAGCCCCATATGTCCTACAGTATGCATTTACTTGTTTGTCTGTCTGAAGCCAAGCAGTGATGCTGCACATTTTATATTTGCCATCAGGGCCTTGGTACCTAATCATCATGCTCAAGCCAAGGCAAAATAGTGATATTAATAAAGACATCTTGTACAAACAATTTTTAAGGGCTTATCTCCTAACACAATTATGCCATTATTAGTATTTCATAACAACCCTTGGTGTTGGACACTTCTGTTGTAGCATGCTGTTGCACAATACTTCACACTTTCATGGCACCTGAGAATCTGACCCTCTACCAAGAATAATGAGTCGAGCTCCACAAAACTACCCTGAAGCAGCCCTTGTGCTAGCCCAAGCCTCAAGATGATGAAAGGGAATGACAGCAAGGATAAGGAGTGCCCAAGGTCACTAACAAAGGCTATGGCAGAACTGATTCTGGAAATAAATTTCCTAATTTCTTGCCCTAGGCTTTCACCACATGACCATTCCTCTCCAGAAAATAACAGTGATAAGTAATAGGGAAAAAAAAGAGATAAAAAGTCCTTTTATTAAGACATTATTTCAATATTTTGCATGAAGATATTCCCACTGATGTACTAGAGAAGGCAGAGTTTGCAAAGTGAGTTTCTTAATAGTTAGGAAATGCATGTGCAACCTGCTCTGTTTGCATTACAGTGCTTTTCTGGAGATGATTCTTTCTCTGCACTGAATAAGCTGGAAAAAATTATCTGTAATCAAATAATTAAAGAGGGTTTCAGGGTCATGTATCTGTTCTCATTGTTGTCAGCATGACTCCTGTTTCATGAGCTCCAGAAGTTATAAAATGTGAAGAAAATGAGGCAGGGGACTGCAGGCAATTGAATGCTGCCCTGGAGAGATTGATGCTATCCCTGCCTCTGTCATTTTTCATTTTCTTGTGGCCCAATTGGAGACATCTGGGTCTAAATTAGAAAAAGGCTGAACATTCACAGCTGCACTTAAAATTGCTAGCTGCAACTTGAACAGATAAAAAAACTCAGGCTCTGAGTTTCTAAAATTGGGCATTCTCAAATTTACATAATACTTGATAATTCTGGGTTTCACATCTGTTCTTCAGGTCTCTCTGTCTCAGGTCCCTGGACATAAAACTATGAGAAGAGTAACCTCAAAGCAGAGCATTAAATAATGTTGGTAAACAGTGATAATATTGCAAAGAGTTCATCACGGTAAATCTCATGAGGAGATTAATAATTCAATAGAGGATTTGAATAATTGTGTTAAAAAATGTGTAAGTAATGCTTGAGCTTACTGAAAGTGGAATATTTGATCACTTGCCCCTCAGTGAAGTCTGTCCATCCTTCAGACAAACAAGGCAGGAGCACTGTGGGAAACGGATGTGACTGTGCCACTAGGTATGACATTACAACTGAGATGAATTGCAGTTGCTCTTTGAAATTTGGCACTGCCTAACTTTTTAGAGCCTGAATAGCTCTTTAAAAACATTCTTTTATTACATGCCTCTTCAAACTAAATTCTATATATACTAATTTTTCAGTACAATTTGGCTGTAATTGCCATACACCCAACGGTAAATTGCAGCTTCCATGAGCTTGCAATTTATGTGACAAGTACAGGGAATTATGCCTAGAGAAGACAAGGCAGATTGCTGTTGTGAGCGGACAGAAATACCACGTAGAGATAATAATCAATAACTCCCCTCTGTTTTAAATATGTATATTTTTGCTGCCTTTCTCTGCTCAGGCTTATTTACTATGAAAATCACACGTTCCTGCTGCTCCTGAGAAGCAGGTACACTTTCCATACGGAAAAAACCTTTGGTCTCATGGTGGGAGCACAGGCTCTTGTTAGACATGACATGCAAACCACTGCCTTCAATTCCACATGTGCTGCCTTGTAACACTGCATTACAGAGCAAGGTGTAAGGTCCTGGACATCCCACCAACATGGGGTTTGGTAGACCCCATCCTGGGAGTGCCATGACAGGCAAAACCAGAACCTGCTAATTTAAAAGGGATTTTTGCAAAATGATACATGGATGCTGTATTTCAAAGTGCTCATGGTGCAGGGATGCTGCCAACTGCTCACAAACCCCACGCTGCTGTTCCTCCACCCCAGGAAAAGCCCTTGTGAGGCTTTGCCACCCTCAGCCTGACTTGGCCTCTCCTAGAGTCCCTTCCCACCACCAGAGGGAATTCCTTGGCAGCTCAATGTTGAAGAAACCCCATCCCACTGTCAGAAAGCACCAATGTAACAGGGTTGGAACTTTCTTCACCAATAGTCATCAATTTACCTATTGCACTGCCCTCCAACTGCTGCTGGAAAATCAGGCTGTGCAGACCTCTGGCCACAACAGACCATGGGGTAATGTATTGAAGGGACGATGTGCCTTGAGGAAACACTGCATTTTGGGTTAATCTTCAAATAACCCAAGTTCCAGTTGATTCTTCTGAAGCCACCAGCTGTCTCTCTTCAACTGCTTTCAGGTATTGGCAGCCCCAGCTTCAGTTTGGGGTCGGACCTTGCAGACCAACTTTCACATTGTTAGGGAATAGTGCTGGTACTTTCAACAGTTTACACCTATCCAAATATAATGAGAAATTTTATTTAAAAAACAGGTTTTTATCAATATACAAAATTACACAGTCTTAAAAACTAGAACCCTGTTATCTATTACAGCGCCAAACCGGACAGCTTAATTCTAGTGCCAGCTTTAATGAAAGAATCTGGTTTATATTACTTCTGGTGTAACTTCATATTGCAGATTTTAATAGTTTGGGATTTTTTTACAATATGTGTTTTAATTTGGAGAGGAAGGATTTTTTTCTTCCAGCTTCAGAGAACTTCTAAGGCAGTCAGCCAATATAGAAGGTGTATTTGGAAAATTTCCCTTTGTTCAATTAAGAAAGCTGGGAGCAATCCAGATTCAACACAATGTTTTCTTTAACCAGCTCTCATCAAATTTATTATTCATTTTTTTAGCCTAGCTTTCAAGTAAAACAGGTGAGGATATTAAACTATGAAAAAACCATTCAGATGAAGGGCTGACTTCATCTCTCAAAAAGCAGGAGAGCCAAGGTTAAAACTGTCACTACTGGGAGACCTCTACAATATGAAAGAGATACAATGAGAGCAAGCTAAAAAAGGTATTTCAGGATTAACTCAATTTTTTGTGTGTGTGTTTGCAGATTTATTACAGAATCAACTCCTACTTATGTTAGGTGACTAATCTCATTGCAATGTAGTAACTCACATAAGTAGGAAAATAAGACTTAGCCTTTACTGATTGCTAGCTTGCTGAATTAAATTATAGCTTATTTTAAAACTCTTTAAATATATTATGCACTTAACTACTGCACTGATTTATATTTTTGATATTTGGTCCTACCAATGACAGAATGAGTTGGATTTTACAGGAAAAAAATAGCAACATGTGAATCATGTTAAGCATGGCCTGGCATGCTCTGAGCACTGCCATCCCAAGTGAGCAAGAGACCAAGAACATAAAATCAATGTCATATTTAACTGTGTTCCTTGGCCTTACAGATTTTTAATTAAAAAGAAAGAAAAAAAAGATTAGCCTCTCCCATTAGTGCTCAGACTGGGCTGAGTTAAAGGTTTAGAGTGGTGAATTGCTCCATAATTGGTTTTGATAGTAGAATTAGTATTATGTCTAGATGTGGCTTCAAAATCTGTGGCAAGAATGTTGGCTAGCTGGTGATCAAACACCAGTTAATTTTATTGTAGAAATGTGGACTGAATATGTACCTTATTAGTCAATGGTTAGAACTAAAAAAAAATAAATTTCAGAAGGTAGAATACTTATTAAAGTTTATGCCCCGACAGTGAAAAAACATTGTGTTCTCTTAAATTAAAGAACTAAATGCAAGAAATATAAGTCTATTTTCCACCAATCAAATGCATCTTGAAGCCACAGAAGGTACTGAACCATAGAGAGAAACAATAAATGAAACAACAGTTGTTTTCAGTTCTGAAGGATTTTGTCTTGGCTCATGATGACAAGAAGGTTGGAACAATCTATGTCGTGATGGTCTATGTCTGGCACTTCTAGACAAGTTCAAAAACTGGGGACGGGAAATCTAAACATATTCAGGATGCCCTCTGAGATTCAAATTGTAAAACTTTTATTCACATTAAAGAATAGCTTATTACCTTTTTAGCCCTATAGTCAGTGCTCACGTTCCACGAGGAGGGACTTGTCAGTTGGCACAAACAATGACCTGACCTGCATCTTTCCTACCAGTTGCTTCCCTGATGCCTAGATATAAGAAAATTAATTCTATTTTACATCTAGGGAAGATTTTTTTTTTCCCATTCATCTAAGCTAAGAAAAAGCACTGGGGGCTCCTGTGTGAGCACATCTTCATACACTCCCCAGGTTTTGCAGTGCCTTCATGGTTTGTGCAATCGTGACCCCTAAAATTTCCACCACGTTACATGTGCTTGCCTTTACACTGGTGCACATGCACACACACTGTCTCTCACTGTGTCTCTTCTGCCAGCCTTGCCAGATGACAGGGACAGAGCTGCCACTGGGTCTGAGCGTCCCCAGACTGGGTACAATAGTACAGAGTGTTTCCCTTAATTTTGCAGACAGGTTCTTCTCCTGAAGTAAAACAACCCTGATTTATGTTGGATGAAGATCTTAGTGTTGTATTTCTAGGGAAACCTGTCATGTTAAAGCCTGCTTGCTGAGGGAATGGGAAGGTGATATTAAGGTAAAACTCTTTTACCCATCCTAAAGAGTTGTACTTACGGGGGAGCATTACCTGTGTGGCACAGAGCTGTGTCCCTTTCTTTCAGGGAAGTCCCTGAAAGAGGTATGCAGGCTGTGCCTCATGACTTTCTCTGTTCTAGTATTACTGGGGCATGTAAGTAACAGGAGATAAAAGCACATGGCACAAATAGGTCAGAAACCCTCCTGATGGTCTCTTCCATGCAAGCAGCTACTTCTGCAACCTGCTGGAGGTGCAGATGTCCTGCTCCTTCTCCATCTGTGTCTGCAAAACAGAAGGAATTTCCTTTCCCTTGTCTTTCCCCGCCTCTCCCACTCAGTTTCAAGGAAGACTATTAAAGCCTATATACTCAGGATTTGTGAAGAGCTGTAAATTCATGGTTCTAAAATCCTTTTTTTCTCACAAAAGAGGGCTGCAAAGGAGGACGTTCTGAAGTATTTTCAGCAGCTCAGCAGGTCTCAGATTCTTTGACCTTTGATACAGCCTGGAGCCTTTATTATTGCTGAAGACCAGGTGTTTATCCTGCACTTGAGAAGCCTTTGAAACTGTCAGCTATAAGGAATTAGTGACACTCTTGAAATCCCTGGTAGATGGATACAAAAACACTGTACAAAGACACCGGACAGATTCCTATTTGTTATGTGTTTTTCAGAGCTAATACTTTTCAAGTGTCCTATCCCACTGTCTCTGCTTGGCAGGATTCATTCAGGGGAAACAACAGTATTAATGGAGAAGTAAAGGCCACAGAAATTAAATTAAATTGGTGAGGCTAGGACTAATATTCATCCTAGATCATTTTAGGTGCCTGCACCATGGATATTTGTGTGTGAACTCATTACCTGTCTTTCCTTTCTTGTCAAGGGAGAAATACCTGCAGGATTTATCTGATCTTTATGAAGACATCTATTTTATGGTAAGATGGAGTGTAGCTCAGAATTGCCATTTTTTGGCTGGAAAGCAGATAAATAGCTCAGCTCAGTGTCCAAATTTCAACAAACGAATCGAATTCCTAGAGGTAAATCTCCATCTCCTCACACTTATGGCATTTCCAGCAAAATGTACTCTGTCGTAACAGTGACCAGTGTGTAAATGAGAACTAAAACCACATGTAGCTTTGAAGAAGATTATAGAATACAGGAAATACAGCCAAAGACAAGGACTTCACCTTTCTGAGTAAGAACTGGAGAGCAGTGCTTCTGCAATGGTCTCGTGTTTCACCAGTTGCAGTGGGATGGTTTTTTACCCTTTTTTTCCTCCAGTGATTATTTTTCTAGGAAAATGTCACTTTTTTACTATTTCAAGGCAATACTTACATGTTAGGTATTGTAAAAAGTACCACGGTATTATCTGTTTAGGAAACCTCCTCTTAAAATACTATCCCCAAAACATCTTCAACTGATTTCAAGTTGAGTATATGTCAACACATCATTTTTAGATCATCAAATGTTAAGTGACTGGTTTTTCACTCATTCCTTGAGTGGGTGCTTAAAGCAGATTCACTGCAGTTTTCATTATTGTTTTAAGTGGGTGCTTGAAGCAGGTTGACTGCAGTTTTTGTTATTGTGTTAAGAAAATCCTATTTTATTTTCCTTGCTATGAACCTTATGTTATTTAGTCTTGTCCTTTTGGGAAAACAGAAATATAATGACCCAAGCTGAAATATATCTAAATTCACTCAGAAATACTATCTGATTCTTTATTTGCTATGTATGTTACATGAAGGAAAAAAAGTTTAATTATTCTTGCTTAAAAACCCAAACAAACCACAATCTGAAGATGCATATGCGCTTGAACAGATATCTTGGCTATATAATTTTCCTGTAAAAGACTAAAACAATTTATTGTTGCCTTGAACTGGGCATGAGCCAGAAGCAACTTTACAGACTCACGGTGCTGAGACATCATCCACCTGTTTAAAAAAGCAAATCCAGTGCAAACCTCAAGATGGCTCAGTGAGTTTCAGAGGGAATTCTTATTTGTTTACAGCTTTGTGTGTCAGGATTGACAGCAAAGGTTATAATTGAACCTGACTTCCAGACCTGTGAACAGAGACATTTCTGAAAATTTCCATAAACCCCTAAGAAATGCAAATGACAAAACGGTAATAAATCTCTACCCTCCCAACACTACTATATTTGGTTTATTCAGATTCCTGCAGTTATGCTTGATTTTCCTGGAGGTTTCTGCCTTTCTTAACCCCACTCTGTCTCAGAAGAATCTCATCATTCTTACAGAGACTTTGTGCAAGGTCTTACACTTACTATAATGAAGCCTGTAAGACCCAAGTTTTTCTTCTACATCTGCATCAAACACTTTAGGAAAACCTGTCAAAAGTTAACAATTTATATTCTGTACTTTTATATACTCTTCTCTTTTATTCTATGCTCTCATAAAGCATCTATATGAAAATTTTCTACATTCATAGTGGACCAGAACATGGCTGAATTGTAAAACAATAAAATGAGATATTAACCCTCCAAGGTAACTAGTGCAGAGAATGTAAGTGTGTGAGGGATGCATGGGCAAGGTTGCCTGTATCTGATTTATTTGGGCAAAAAGGTGCTACCTCATTATCCTTTTCTGCCACTGCACAATGGAAAAGAAAGTTTAAAGAGTTCTGATTTTGTTTTTCCCAGTTTGTGAGCAGTGATATACAGAAGAAACTTTCCTTTTTTTCCCTTCAGATTTTTTTTTGAGGCACTTCAATAACATTTCAAGGACTTCTGAGTGCAGCGAAGAACCAACACACTAAAAATCAGAGCACGCAGGGACATTCCTGCATTGCCTCATATCATCCAAACTGTCTAAACACTGAGATTATCTCTAAAGTTTGAATTAACTCTACAAACTGCTCTAGCATTTTAAATAAAAGCCACATAATTTAGGCCTAACTTCAACACTACAGCTGAGCTGGGGTCTATTTGATACATTGCAGTGACCATTAAGATTCTGTCTGGCTGATACAGGTTAGGAAAACCATGATGGAGGTCTGCAGCATCCCCATTACTGCTATTCATGGTTGAGATCAGCCATCTTTTCTGCTGAGGGGCTGGAAAGAGACAGCATGCTATCCATATGTTGTTTTTATTCCACTAAAAATACTTGTGGGATGATCCTGGTAGGTTTCCAGATAATTTGTGGGGCAGGAGTGGCATGAAAGGGTGTTGGCAGCTCAATTATTCTGCTCAGTTATTTGTTTGACAATCCAGATCCTCAAAAACTACCTTCAGTCTTCAAAAATGGATGGTTAAAATTAATAATGATGTTGACAAGATGCAATGTAAATGAGTTATTCCACTTCATTACATCTACTCCAAAGTCAATATTGGTATTTAGAATGACTATCAAGCATTCTGGATATTAAACCTTTATCATGGATTTACTGAACTCTCCATTGTCAGTCTTGAGAGAGAAAGACCTCTTCACCTCTAGTGAAGAATTAATTTATTTAATGATGACTCTACTATTAATGTACATAAAATGTACACGTTACTGGTCTCAATGAAAGGTATGCACATTCTGTCTTTTCACGAGTAGTTGTCAAATAGCTTTATAATCCAGGTCAAATTCCATGTAAGTAAAAAGCAATGTCTTCATGTCACAGAGAAAAATCTGTTTATTCTATGAATGCTTACTAAAGGGACATAAATGCATATGATCAATTATTTGAAAAGGCATGTAAATATGTTAACATTATGCAGTGAACTACCCTCCCTCTACAGTAGTCCCACTCAAACTCATCAAGATGAAACACCCACAAACACTGTGATCTGCCCTGATCTGCCAAGTCTCAGTCTGTAAATGCAAAAAAAAGAAAAAAAAAAAAGCAAAAGGATGAACTTCCATACTCTCCATTGCTAAGTACAGCAGTAAAACTTACTGACTTTAATTTACACCTGAAAGCCACATGCATGTTTATCCATGTGCTTATCAATGCTGTTTGTACACCAAAATATAAATGGAGCATAACACAATATACATATTTTCTATATACCACCCTTTCTGCATATTTTTAAAATTTTTTTCATTCAGCTGCATTTTCCTGACCATTTTTAGACTTAGTGCCTAGAGATTTATTGTCAGAATTGTTTCATGTTGATCAAAGATAGTCTTTTACTGGTTCTGCTCCTCAGGTCTGCTCTGCTGCAAACATCTTATTAAGGAAGGTCTCTAGCACCACCAGCAATGTGGTGAGCACTACCTTGACACAAAGAGAAGGCAGTCCCTGGGGGTAATAATACTAATGTTCCATACAGAGAAGATGGGAGGTTAAATTAGCATTTGTGAAGTACTTGGAGTTCTTTGAATTCAAGGCACCATAGAAATGAAGGCTAAAGCAAATTACATTGTGAAGCAAAAATGTCAACAATCAATATTATTCAGTAACGGCCATAATTTTTCTATTAACAGCACATAGAAATGAGGCTCCTGCTAGATGTGGATCAGTTATTATTTTAGACTGAAATTTTCCACATAGGCACTTGATTGTGTACACAGGGATATAAATAAGTAGCCCAGTAGATACAATCCATTAGGCAATGTCTGTCTACATGTTGATCTCAATCCATGTTTGCTTCTAGAGGCTGCTCCTCTCTTTCAAGGGTAAACATTTGTAGTTATCTTTAACCTCCTGCTCTTGCAAGCTCTGCTATTCTTCCTTTTATGTGGCTCCACTCTGGGAGTACTGGATTATCACTGCCTTTATCACAGCTCCTGGAGATCATTTTCACCATTCTGCACACTGGAAGCAGCCTTTCTTGGTCAAACCATGCAGGCTACATGTACAAGTGTGCATGCTAAAAGAGCATTGCATGTTTCTAGTAATAGCCTTGAATTCTCTAAGTCACCCCAAAATTTAGCACAGTATTAGTTCTCACACGTGTAATTTCTAATCTGAGGTAGGGTCAATAACTTGCTCCTGTCAATCTTTGGATCTTAAAAAAGCAACACTTTCTAGAGCTGCAAGATACTCAGAGTACCATCATTTTCAAGGAGAGTGCTGGCACTCAGCGCTTCTAGAAAACTGTCTCATTAGGCAGCTAAATAAAGATTGAAAAATATCAATAAGGTTGTGCTTATTCTTTGCCCAGGATTAACTCAATGCAGCATCAGGAAATATTTGTCCCTTCTTCTGTACTCAAAGTAATTAACAGGTAATTTGTTTTCCTCCTACACTGAGTATTCCACAGCAGCCAGATAAACACAGTTTGGCTTTGTTAAGGATGATGCTTAAGTACTCTTTATGGTAATTAGTATTTTTCCACAATGTGCTTATCCAGTTGTGCTAAACTCAAGAAGAAATCAACTTTGATGCATATTCTTTAAGTAGTAATTTAGTTCACTAAGGTCAGGTGCTGCACCTCCTGTAGAAATTATGCTCTCTTGTGATAACCTAACTGTGTAGTGTGTGAGGAAACATTCCTACCATGGTCTTAAGAATAAAATGAGCTCATCTCCTCATCTATGACACTGTCTTTTCATAGTTCAAATTTTCGAGAATTTGAGGAAGGCTTTTCTGGATTTCCCTTCAAGTATAAGCAGTTTTGATGAAACTAGAAATCTCACAACAAGAAGACACATGGAAAGAAATGAGGAATACTCCATGGGCAAGAAAGAAGGGTCTCGTAATGTGCTCTAGATAGAAGTGCTGAAGGAAGAGCAGCTCTGAGCATCAGGGTTGTACTGGTATGGCCTATGATAAATACTTACTTGCAGGGGGTGTGTGCAGACATAGGAGAGGCCAATTTTCTTCCTGTGCTGGAACATGTTTTTTCCAATTAGGTGGTCATTATCAGACTGCACAATGAGCTAAAGAATGGGCAGGGGAACTTAACAGTTAACATTGTTCATTACAGTTGTTTGTGTTTGGGTATTGCAAAAAGCCTGAGTACAGTCCTGACCCTGTGAGAGCCAGTGGAAGATCTTTTGGCTTGGATGTAGTTTGACAAACCACTCTGTGCAAAAGGATGAATATCTCTTTCCACGTCTCTAGCAATGTCTACATCTGGGCAGAAAAAGTGTAGAAAATAAAGCACCTCTTAGAGGTGCTCCTGACAAAGACTATTTGTCCTATTCTGCTTCCACTTTTATCAAATGATTTGGCAAATTTGGAGGAGTAAAACAATTCTTTCCCTTTAGGGAAAGCACCCTACAGTCATGGTATACATCTATCATGAGGGTATGCATGGACCTCTCTATAAGGAGGAGAGAAAGAGCCTCCTAAAACTCTAATACATTTTCTCCAAATTCCATAAATAGGACATGAAAATAGGAGTTTAAGCTGTCTTGTAGTGCCAGTATCATTCCAGTCATATATAGAAATGGAAATGACACCCCAATCCACTTGGGGGTATCTGATTACAAAGTCTTAAGCCTGACAAGGTCTTTCCACACAGCATCACACTGAAAGTTCAAATATGTTGTTTGCCTGCAATGACCCCTAATCCTTTTTCAGAGTAAAAGCTTTCCAGTGAGTAATCTTATAGGATTTGCTTCTAGATATATGCACTTGACTGCATTAAAGCGTTGTTAATGATCCTAGTTCATCAAGCAATCCAAAATCAGAAGGGTTTAGTCTTTTATATAGTTGTGACACAGTCAGTATTGTGCAAGAAAGACCAATTAAATGTGAGAGTCATAAAGTCAAGAAGGAGGCGGAAGGAGTTGATTGACTACATCTCACAACCAAAATGGTTCTTAGGTTGCCACTGGAGGCCAGTACAATCAAAAATGTCCTCCTGTGGGTGTACAGATTCAGTTAAAGAGCAACTTCAAGCCTGGAAGAGTAGGAAGTGAGAACTCACTAAGCTGTACCACTCACACTACCACTTCAAAAGCATAATAGCTGAAGAATTTGATCTTACATTAGCAGACTGAGTTTTAGGCTCACAGGCCTTAGCAAAATCATGATGTGCACTGAAAATACAAAAACTATTAAAAAGATTAGGAACTAAGTATTGATAAAAACATCACTGTGATATACATATTTGCATATGTAAGTCTTAGCATACGTTCATATGTCTAATTGCATAAATCAGCTTCTTTTTCAAGTGAGCAGAGGTCATATTTAGTCATAAGGTATCACAATTCATAATCTCCCTTCCCTATTAAATACATCCTTATCTTTTTTTTGCTTAAAATTTATTTTACCCTCTGGGTTGAAAGTTGTACTCTTATTTGACATATATCTGGCATCTATTGAACTTCTGCTGAACAAATCTGTCACTGAAATTATAACTCCAGAAATTTCCTAGAAGGCTTTGACTGTCACTTTACTTTACAGCTGAGAATTTCCAAGCCTAGAGCAGCGGCAGACGGGGCAGGCAGTACGTGCTTGAAAGCTCAGTCCTGAAGTTTGGATGGTACCACACTTCCATGGACCATGAGGAAAATTAATATTGAATCCCTACAGCCTTCTTGTTGTAGGTCAGCTTCATTCTAAGACACACTAAGTTCTTCTCTGGTTAAAACCTTGTTTTAGGATGTCCAAAATCTCAAGTGAACAGTTCACATCACTTGGCAGAGCTCTTAAAGAGAAGGTGGGTCACCATTCCTGGACCTGGCTGAAGGCCCACTGTCTTAATAGCTTTTGCCTAACACTCTCTGTCCAGAAGCTCTTGCAGATACTGGACGACATGTAAAATTAAAAAATGCTGTAAATGCACATGATTTCCAAAGGAGTAGTCAGCATGTTAACAGTTACTGTTTAAAAACAGCCCCGCTTTTGCAGAAATTGGGGGTTGGCCAAGAGCCACAGAAGCAGGTGAGAGACCAGGCTTAGGCTTCAGGATGGCAGCCTTTACTGATTCAGCAGAGCAAAGAAATGGAATTTCCTTCTCTTGAAAACCCTTTTTTTTTTGGAAGAATACAGAGAGGCTTTCTCCCTGGAAACCCTTGCTAGCTGCTTTTCAGGCCCACTTTGAACCAGCTGTGCTCAATGTAAGATACAGCATTTAATGCTTCCACTGGCAGAGCAGACAGAAGTCACTGAACCATCCCTGCTTCTATACATGATGGTCATAGCCAGGATACAGTCACTATTGTATTAAAATACAATTATTACAGCTGTAAAATTATTACTATTATTAATACAACAATTCACCATTTACATCAAAATGCTGCCACTTTGGAAGTATGAGTACCAAAATAATACACCTTTACCAAAAGAAACTGATTTTGCTTGAAAGGAAAATTGAATGTCCACAAAGCCAAGGTGGCTTAAAAGTCTGTTGTCTTTCCATGGATCAACATTTCTATGGTACATGAAATTCGGATTTTATTTCAGGCAGCATCCTGCCCTCTTTGAGGAAATGATACAGTTTGGATCAATGTCATCAGAGTTACTTTGTATTCAGAAACAGAACTGCCAATTAGTCAATGAGTAACAAATTTTAAACATCAATTAGTATTCAATTATCTGTTTCTGTATAATCCTGCAAATCTGTTTTATGATGTCTGTGAAGCTCAGCATGACCTCACCTAATTTTTTTGATAAACGTTCCCCTTTCCAATACCAACAGCTTAAATGGAATACAAAACATTTGTATTGAAGCTGACTTGCAACTTTCTTAAATTAATTCTCCCCTCTGTCTAACATCAACAGAAAGCTGCTGTTTCCACATTGACTGTATTAGAATACATATTACCTATAGAAGCAGTAAGTTAGATAGCTTTTGGTACACAGACTTGTTAAAATAAATCTGTAAAAGATTAGTGCTCTGTGTAAAAGAAAAGGTTAAAAAAAAAAAAAAAAGACAAATTTAAGCCTAGTCTGAATCTGTTGTGTGGAAGTGCAATACACTTCATACCTTCAGGCTTCTGCATTGGAAGCCCTATCGGGATTATAAAATTAATGACCAAAATCAATACTAAATAGTGAGGAATTTCACAGGTACTGACTTTCACAATTAGAGGACTTTTGCTCCATTTCTGATACATATGTCCATCTGTCCCCTTTCTGGTCTATTAACCTCAATGTTATTGCCAGACATAAGCCAAAAACTACTCCAGCAGCAAAAGCTATCCTTGTGATGAGGATGATGGGATTCATTAATGCATCAGTCAACAGAGGTCTCTAAGATAATACAGATTTTAAGGTTGTTCTTGTGGGAACCAGAGTGCTGGGTAAGGGGAAGGAACACACCTTTTTCATCTGTACAGGACATGCCAATTACCACCTTTCTGTAACCATCAACTCTGTAACCTGCAGTCACTCCATATTCCACAGAACATGACCTCACTCTGACATGGCTTAACGAGCAGTAAAAGAGCTCATTAGCTGTGCTTTGTGTAACTTTTCTCTTCTATGAATTCTCTCTCTTATCTAAATTAACTTTATAATTTCCAAAGTTCTTCAAAGACACAAAAAAGGCATTTCCTATGGGATGTAGAGTACATACTCACGCTACCAAACCTGTACCCTTACTACTAAGGGTATGGCTGTTCTCTTAGATTCAGTAGTTCAAGTAGTCCTCCAAAATGTAATGAATCTTCTGCCTGGGATGTACAAAAACATTCAGGCTACATCCTTCTCAGACCATCATTCTGACTGGAAAATTGACAAACTGTTTAATTTCTCATTGCTGCTTTTTATCACAGCAACCAAAGGAACTACTGAAACAAATGCCATTACCGAGGGTGAGTACAGAGGCTCAACAAACAGTTGTGGACAGAACCCACCCAAGACCAAGCAGTGAGGTTATATTTAACAGCAGAAGCACAGAAACTCCTGAGTATTGGATGATTTGAATACCTACTGCCGTTTTGCAACTTCTGTTGCATGTGCGGTAGAGAAAGCATAATGCAAACTACCTGGCTCCATCAACCCGATACAAAGTCAGGAGGATGCTTCTCCTTTGAAAAGTCTTTTTTTCCCCCTCCCCAGATCTAAACAGATCTGTTCAGGACTGCTGCTATCACTATGGTTACAGCCAGCCTCTCCAGGAGCTCTGTTTGTACCACTGGCCCTGAGAGTAAGAGGGAGAAGCAGAAGAACAGCACTGGGCCCGATGCAGGCTCAGGCACAGAGAGGCTGGGGTCTAAATCTCTGCCTGGTCTGTGAAGGCAGAAGGAAAGGGCATGGAAGCTGGCTGAAGAACTGGAAGACTTGACAGGAGAAGATGGGAAACAAATGGAAAAAAAGCAGAATTATGGTGAGAAAACCCCAGATTTTCATTGCACGAAAATAGAGTCTACATGTTTTACATCACCCAAGACACGGGCATCTCTGGGACAGAATTCAGGTGTGAGGTATGATGAATCAGCCCTTACACATGCCTCCTTCCCTCCATGTGTGCTTGAATGTGAGGCTAACACAGACCAACTCCATTTTTCTCACTTCCAATTCAGTTAAGAATTATCTTTGTGCCTCAAAATGGCTATTCAGTTTGTCATTAATATATCTCCTCTTCTTTAAGGCTTTCATTATTAAGTTGAAAGCACAGTTACAAAGAGTCAAGAAAGACATCACCCGATTCTGTGTTACTTGTAACAGCAAGAACTCTTTCCAGCTGCTTATACGGCCCTCATCTAGACCTCCACCAGCCAAGCTATGAACCTGGGTTTCACAGAGCCAGCACACCAGGCAGCTTCTTGGGACTTCATCTAAAACTACCCTGTGAAATGACAACCCCCAACTCCCCATCTATTTAGTCCTGGGCAGCTCCCTCCGTGGTGTATCCTTATTCAGGATGGTTCCTGTTTCCTGTGTGGCTTTCATTACAAGCATGAACTCCTGTTTTGTGGGGTTGGGTTATTTTTGGGGCAGTGGTAGTTGGTTTTAAATCCAAAAGCAATACAGCTTCAATAGATCACATCCCTTCACTCTGAATTTAAAGAGTATTAATGTCTTCTTGTCTTACCTTCTTAAAGCACCTTAGGTTTTCATTAAGAAACTGCATAAATTTTAGGACAATAGTACACATTATCAGACTTATCTTTTGCTTCAATATTTTGACAATATGAAGATATAAAATTAGCTGAGTATTAACAATCACAATTTTTGGTGACACAGATGAGAATCTCAGTGATAATAACTGTTGATAACAATACGGACTAGTTCAGAAAGTATCCAGACCTTCTGATACTTGTACTAGTGTACTGAAGATGTACACTAGATGTTAATAAAAGTTGCATCACTAATTAAATACTTTGGCTAGCATAAAGTTGAAAACTCTCCTGCTTGCAGGAAATAAAACCATTCTAAACTTCTGCTGTGTGGAGTCAACAAATTCCAAAAGAGTTTGTGCAGTTGTTTTTTTTTACTTCTGTCATATACCAGTTAAAAAGGAAATTTCTCTTTTAAAGTCAAGCCGTTCTAAACTCCTGTCAGTATTACCAAGAAAAGCTCAGAGTCACTCTTAATGCCACTATTGGAACATGAAGTATTGTTAGATCCCAACTGTTTCTTTCCTCTGAAATCACTTAGGAGTACAACCCCAATAACTGATTGTGAAGTACCAAGGAAAATTTGCTTGTGTGCCTCTGCTAAGACATGCTTCTAGCTGCCCCAAATCATGTCATTAATGATAAATTCCTAGGCATTGAAGTTAGCATTTCTGTGGTAGCAGAAACAATTTCTAAATATTACTGAAATTTGTCCATTCTTGAACAGTGGACTATAGTAATGCTAAAGAGCACAGTATTTTCTTTCTGTGCAACTGCATGGTTTATTTATTTGCTACTTATTATGGAATAGAGCTGACAAGCACGGACACGTTCTCACTATTGGAATATGAGAGTCTCTCTTAGGGGAATATTCAAAGTTTTCAGACTTCTAATGCTGATTTCTAACAGTGATATACACTTTACATATTTTTTTTTGAAATTAGGTCCCACTCCATAGTCAAACACTGTATTTGAGAAAACCTTTGAATCTTGAAATCCAAAAATCTCTACCTGCTCTGCAAAAAAGGAGGAAATTTAACCAATATCAAAAATGTGCAAATCTGAACACCTGTCTTCAGTGGTCCAAGGCACCATTTTACAGCAATTTTGTAAGAGATTTGCCACAGAAAAGATACCTTGAACTTTTGAGCATTATTTTAACAGCATTCCCAAGCTTTCAGGCTACCTAGGATTTTAAAATCTCGATGTTGTTAGGTAAAAAAAAAAAAAATAAAAAAGAAAAAAAAAGAAAAAAGAAAAAAAAGAAAGAAAGAATGGAGTAGAAAAAAAGCTGCTATTTCATACTGTCACAGACCACAATGCCTTGTCAGTGTTCTGCTTCTGGTATAACAAATGAAAATGGTGCCGTACGTCTTTGTATGCAACACAACCCAATTATCACTTGGTGTGCACAACTCTTCAATACTGACTGTACGTAGTGTTTTCTCCAGCTAATTAATAACATGCGCTGACATCGTATTCTGAAATTTGTTCTACCGGCAGCTCGAAGTAATTGCTACCAGTGCCATTTCGTTTAGACCCCACCCACCGAAATCACTTTACTCCAAAACTAAGTTCAGCCAATTTATGGTAATTTATGTACGCCACATTTCCCAATACTCCACGGATCACTCCTGAAGGCTTCAATTACACAATAAAATTGTAGCAATATATCCTCCCGACTGTGTTTGGGTTGTAACCAAGACCCTTAGGGTACCTTAGATAACAGCGAGAAAACCCTTCTGGGGACATATTTCAGATGTTTTTGATAACAATAACATCATAACAACATTCTGGAGAAACCTAGTCTATGCGCGGTTTTGGGATCCCTCAAGGCTCTATTTTAAGCGTTCACGACAGGACCATGATGCAGACCGGGGAAGCATCAGTGGCTGCGGCTGTCCCCAGCCTCAGATCCCCACCGGGACAGCCCTCGCGTGGGAGCAGCTCCGGCCGTGCCCGCCGCCACCGCCGGGAAGCGGGATGCGGGTGGGGGAACGGGGTCACCTGACTGCGCCGGGCCACCGATCTGCGGCGGCAGCGGCAGCGCCGCTCGGCTCCGCTCCGTCCCGCCCTCTGCACCGGGGTAGGGGGCGGCGCTGCTGCGGCAGTAGCGCGGGGATTAGGCTGCGGGAGGATTAAGCCGCCGGCTGGAAATAGCAGCGTCGGCTCCCGGGCGTGGACGCCCAGCGCATCCCCGGCGGCGGCGGCGGGAGGGGACAGCCCGCCCGGCACCTGGGGCTACCGGGGCCGGGGGGCCGGGGGGGGCTGCTGCGCCGC
>VZSE01000979.1:1671497-1756360 GCA_013398275.1 Promerops cafer | reverse complement strand
GGCGGTGGGGGAGGCAACGGGAGGGCAGAACATGGCGCAACGGTGCCATAATCTCCCATCGGGGAGGCGGCGGCGCGGGCGCTGCAGCGGGGCCGGGGCGCGGCGGAGGCTCCTCCGCGGGTCGGCTCGTGGGGCGGGCGCTGCCGAGGCAGGTGCGGGAGGGCTGCCTTCCCCCCCATCCCGGGGGCTCGCACCGTATTTGTGTGCAGCCTCCTTCAGCTGCCGTCATTATTTCCCCTTCATCTGTTCCTTGCAACGCCTAAAATACCCTTCTTCCTGCCCCAGGCGGCTTCTAGCGAGGCAGAGGCTTACACAACGGGGCGGGGGGGCTGCGCCTCGGGAGGGGCCGGGCTGCCCGAGGGACCATTGTGCGTGTGGCGGGGCTGTGTGAGTGCCCGTGTGCGTGTGCCCCTGCCTGTGCGCGTCCCTGCCGTGCCTACCTCCGGCCACAGACCCGGCATCTCCCCCTCCCTTCCCGTGTCTTTCGCCCCTGCAGAGCAGGCAGCAGCCAGCACGCCGTTCGAAGATGTCGGGTCAGACGCTGACAGATCGCATCGCAGCTGCTCAGTACAGCGTTACGGGATCGGCCGTAGCCAGAGCCGTCTGCAAAGCCACCACGCATGAAGTGATGGGGCCCAAGAAAAAGCACCTGGACTGTGAGCATCCCTTTTTGTTTCCCCAGCGAAGGCCCGGGGCTGAGGAGCCTGCCCGCAGGGCACTTTAGTGGGCCTTTGAGCCGCCTGGCTGTCACGCTTGCTCTAATCCAGCTTGCAAAGCATGAGGGTGATGGGAAATCTCCAGGAGAGGATGAGTTATTATTGCATTTCTTCTCTTATTGCATAATACTGCTCTTTCGGCCATTTTTTTCCTCATGACCTCTTGCCTTTTATCCAGGAAGACAGTGGAAAGAGCGCCTTATGGAGCAGGGGCTTGGGAAGAGGGGAGAGAATCAGACACAGGGCAAAATGGACACACGCTTGTCAGTGCCTGCTTTGGTCAGGATTAAGCTAGGATGAGATATACATAAATGATATTCCCAGAGCTGGCCAAGCACCAGTACGAGTGGGGACTTATCCATAGCCCCGCATCTCCACTTCTGAAAAGGTTCAGATCATGACGTGCTTAAATGTCAAGGCACTGGGATAATGCCATGCTGTAGATTGGGACAACCTTTGGAGAGTTTAAGGGTTGTTGCTGAGGTCCCAAATATCTGACAGCAACTTTGTGAGCTGTCCAGTAGTTTGCGTCATGTTTTGTTAAAGATGGCTGTTGGCTTTATCTCAGATTTTTTATGTATTCTGGACTGACATTAGCTAGTTAAGGCATGAAACATCATGGTTGAGACAGAACATTTATTGGAAAACAATGAGCTAGTCATGTTTCATCCCGAGGATTTCATTTCAACTGTCAGCCCCTGCTTGGAGACACCAAGTAGTAGAACGGTGAAAGAATTTGGTCGTGTGATGTTAATTGGTTTTGTTTACCAGTAGTATCTCTGTCCAGCATTGGCAGATTAACAGCAGGTGTTAATATCTAAAAGTAAGTGGGTTTCCCATGGTGTTTTTGGACATGGTAAGAAGTACATTCAAGTAAAGATCAGCAGGTTTTATACCAGGCGGTCTCTTGGCTGCTGGCCATTACTAAGTAATGCTGGTGCAGGTGTTTGTAAATACAGTTCTGATGATGCAGTATTTGTTAAAAGGAGGTAGCATTACTTCTGGAAAATAATTCCAGATTTCACTTCTAATGACTTTGTAGCTTGCCCTCCAAGTGACAAACAGTAGGCTGGTCTTTCAGTATATCTAGATGCTCTTGCATGTATGTCCAAGAAATGCTGAAGTAAGCAGCATTGATTGAAGACTCACTGGAGTGTAAAATGTTGTTTAAGTAGATAATTGGTCTTGATATCTTGTATTCTATCATGTTTTCTTGTATATTTAAAAACATCATCTTGGTTATTGATGTTTCTTCTATGTTGTTGTTTGGTAGCTGCCAACACTTTTTGATCTGTAGGCTGTGCCTGGACTGTCCTGTATAGACCATATCTGTTACTAGAAGCTTTAGCTTAAAAAAAGCATAGCTCATGTATTTGAAAGCATTCTGTGTCTGTGTGTCTCTGTGTTTCTGTGTGTATATACATACATAAGTAAAAGTACTATCTGGAATAGTTAGGATTAAAGTGAGGAGGAAATAATCTGCCAGTGTTATAGTAAGGACTGTAAAGGACTTGTGTTTGGATATTGGCACTAATATTACTACTCAAGAAAGTGGATGTACTGGAGACAGAAGCCAGAAGAATTCCACAGAATTTCTTACCTACCTGCATGTCACACATGCAGGTAAGAAGTTATAATTTCCTGGGAAGATATATGCCTGCTCATTTTTTTTTTCTGTTTTACAAGCTGTAAATAACAGTTCAGAGTTTAATTGGCTTGGTGCATTTCAAGTTGGATAAGTAGCATTTGAAGATGTGAAGAATGAAAGGTAAAACTTCCCAGTGCCTTACAATAAGTTTTATGTCAAGATATAAAGGATTTAGATGGTTAAAAATTCAGGTTCCAGAGAGTGATGCTTGGAGTGATGCCTTATGAAGAGCTGTAATTCTGGTATTGACGTTGGGGTTCTGTGTCCTTAGGGAACTCCATAATTTTATTTAGTGTCTTAGTGGCCAGGTGTCAAGTCACACAACCTCTCTTCCACTGCCCTACTTAGCAACTGGGCTTTGTAAATTAAATTGAGAGATCAACTGTTTAACGTGGGTTAAGTAGTCCTGTAAGGATAGGATACAATGATGCCTATTCTCATATGTTTTCTGCAGAAGATAATTCCAGAGGGTTATAGGGTGATCAAAGGTGACGAGGTGAAAGGTGGTGTTTGAGTAAGAGACAAAAGAACAGAGTTCATGTCTTCAATGTATAAAAGCTAAGCTGCGAAGTATTTACTTTTGTGTGGTTTTCTATACTTGCTATAGCTTTCAAATGCAGATTGTAATACAGATGCTGCTGTCTTTTGGCATGGGCTCTCGGTGCTGGACAGGCTGGTCATGTGAAGGAGTACTAAAGTATCATTCAGTTGCTATGTTATGCTCGTTAACAGGATTTACCACTTGAACTCCTGATCTCCTACTAGTGAATTTTCAACAACTACTGGAATTAGTGCCAGATGGCATTAAATGAGCTTCTCAAGTCCCTGTGGTGGGAAAAGAAATGTAAATCTAGGATGCTCTGATGGTTTGGGACAGTTGAGCTCTGACCACTTTGGTCTTACAAAACTGTTGTCATTCAAAAGTTGTCTAAAAATCACCACAATGATATGGATTCCTATCCCTCAGCTAACCAATGTTTGTTAGCTAAATTATTATTCCTGTGAAGAAGTGGGGAATTAGCAACTTTATTTTGATGCAGTGGGAAGGGCCATTGCAGAGTGGGTGAATGAGGCATATGGGCTACATTAAGATATATAAACAGATAATTCAAGTGGGAAGGCAATACTTGTGCACGGCATAGGAGTTTGATTATTAGAATTGTTCTGAAAGATGTGTTAAGACTTCACCAAGGGTTTAGTTGTGTGGGCCAGGTAGAAGGCTGCTTCCAGACTCAAATGGGGATGACTCTGATGGCATCAACAGGGAGATGCTTTTGGAGAAAGGAAATAACATGACTTCCAAATGTGAGAACACATGATAGATGAGGAAAAAGTAGATAGATCTCAACTCAGCTCTTCTTATAGGATCTCACTCAGAAAGAGACCTCAAGAAACAGGCCCCTTTCATTTAGGGAAGTGAATTGAAAACTGGTGAGGTTGTTGCATCTGCAGGTGGTTGTAACAAGCTCCTGTTTGTGAAAATGAGAGAAATGGTCGGGATTTTCCTTGACTTATTTTGCTGAGTGAATTGGTCTGCAGCAGGAGGAAGTTTGTCAGTGTGTGTTCTGAAAAGACTACATGTGTCTTCTTACTTCTTCAAAATAATTCTCGTAAGGTAGAGGACCTTCACAGAAACCTGATCAAGAGCTGGGACATGTTTGTGAAAAGTCGAAACAAAGCAGATGAACATCAGGATTTGATTTTCTGTGGCTGTGGAGATGACCTGTGTATCTGCTGTAACTTATTTTCATCCCAAGTCTAATTTTGCATATTTGCATGTACCTGGCAAGCAGAAGCTCTAAAAAGAAGTTTATAGTTTAATTCATGGTGATAACTGAACTGCAGGGCTGGTGTCAGTATTTTGCTTGTACAGACACTTCTTTCCTGCCATGTTCTACCTTTCTTCTGCCGTCTCTGGTGTTGACCTAACCAGTTTGAATCACTGTGGTCTTTAGTGTTGAAATAGAAGTGTCTGTTGACCAAAAGCAATGTGTTAAACTTTTTTGCCTAGGCTCAGTTCATGTGTATATTTCAGAAGTTGCTTGCTGTTGAAGTGATTTGGGGAGGGTTCCAAGACTGTTGGCAGTTGTGGCCCTTTCCCAGCAGGAGTAGTGCAGATGTACTGCATTGCTCTGCAGTCCAGGTGACACTCAGTCTCTACAGCTGTGGGAGTATCTTCAGAAAATTGCCAAGAACGGAGTCCCTGTACACACTGGGCTTAATCCTTCATATGTTACTAATGAAACTGCTTTTATGTCTCACTGTATCTTGTATTGCAGTAATTTGTCACCGTTTCTATGTGTAAGAGAACTGACTTTGTTTAAATGTTACCACTGAAGATCAGCTGGAATACTGTGTCTTGTTTTTTGTTGTCATAGCTGGTGTGGATTTTACAGTGTGAACTCCTCTGTCACCCCAATGAATTGGTCTCCCACCTGAAAAGAAAAATATCCAAGCAAGCAGTTATTTTCTTTAATTCTTTGTTAGATGGTGGGTTAGAACTTTTTTTGTGTGTAAGGACTCATCATCAGTTTTTGTGTTGAATGGCTGTTTCTGTGGGCTTCTACCATGTCCTTTCCCAAAAGGGTATTGACGACACTCTTCATTTGTAGGCATGCAGATTGCTGAATGGGAGTAGAAATAAATGTCTGTGGTGGGTAAGGGGAGGTAATAAGAATGCTTTTTAGATTAGTTGTTCTCGAGTATTTAAGTGGCATTAACTTTCAATTCTCCCCCCAGCCTCATACTTTTTTAAGGCATGTGTAATACCAAGAGAAGGCTGCCCTTCTAATCAAGCTAAGACTTGGCCAATTCTTCAAAATATGTTTGAATCAGGGTAGAGGTTTGAATTCATGTTAAGGTCCAAATGTTGAAATATGGGCAGGATCACTTGATCCTGTGCATTTCAACTGTTCTGTGTATAAGTTGTCTTATGGTGCAATGCCTAAAGAAAGGAAGAGGGAAGATGAGGGAACAGGAAAATGAGTAGGCCCTGTAATATTAAACTTTCTTTTCATGTAAGCAGTGTAACTTGATAAAGATTGACTAGTCCTGAGGGCAGGTATTCTTAGTCTTTTTCAAGAGTAAGCAAGATCCTTCTGTTAAACATGCTTTGTCAAGGTCATGGATGACAAATTCTGGGACAAGTCAGGTCTTTCTGTTCTGGCTTCCATTGTAGACCTTGATAATGGAGTAGCTATTTATGAGATGGTCAGGATGACAGTGACCAGAGCATGGTTTTAATCACTTCTATATAGTAGTTGAGTATGTTTCATAATAGTCTCATAGTGTTGCTCCCTTAAATCTTGGCAGCAATTGAACATCTTCTAAATGACAACAACAAAAATCTGCAGGTTTGATTGATTTTATGTGTTTTGATTTCATCTATATCTCTGATTTCCCAGCCTCACTCTTAAACCTTTCTGTGCATGCCTTACATGGGCCTGCCACACTAGTGAGGAATTCTGTGAAGTCTCCAAGAAAATGCTCTGTAGGTGTGGTCAGTCCATGCTTCTGTGTCTGTGCCATGCCAACGATCTTCTGAAGCGCTTAAAAGTAGATGATTGAGAAAAAGAAGAAAATACTGGACAGACAGAGGAAGTGGGAAAAGAAATGGCAGAGAACATCAAGGTTAGAGGTGGAGCAGGAGGTACAGGATGAAATCCCATGGTGCTGGAGCAGATATCCTCTGCAACCTTCTGTTATCAGAAGTCACAGCTGCAGCATTTCTCAGTGCTACCAAAACCTTGCCCTGTGCATCGAGTGCACTCCCTGCCACTGAAGGAAACAAAGGGATAGACTTTCCTCAGTCAGATGTGGACATACAGTATTGCTGAAGGAGCTGGCTCCAGTATTTCTGAGGATGGGGAAAAACTGGGGATGGAGTGATGACATTATATCCTTTCCCCTAGCCTTACTATAGTCTAAAGGTGAGTCCAAACAGTATCCTTGAGTTACCATGCCCTGTTCCTTTTTTGGAGCACAGATTGGGATGCTGGTGAGGGTGGAAAAGCAAAAGTTCTGTTGTGTGCCTCAGGTAAATACAGGAGTCTCACCAATAAGTGATAAACCTTGCATCTCCAAGCTTCAACACATGGCATGCAGATTAGGAATAGTATTCTGGTTGGTTTGGAGAGAGGGGTTTCAAATATCGTGAAAATGAAAAAGCAAGGAGTAAAGCAAGCCAGGACGTCAGGGTCTGGATCTCATTGCAGGACATATAAAGAAAAGGATGGGTCATCTGGCACAGGACTGAGCCCTGAACTCAGACTAAATGAGAAGATAGAAGAAGCTTTCCTGGTAGCCTTGCAGGCAGTGATCTGTAGCGCAGGGTTTGCAGCAGTACTTTTGTTTCTCTGAGTCAGCAGTATCAGCAAGATTGCAGTGTGAAGCCTCACTGGTAAGCTGATATTAGAGTATCCTGCCCCATCAGATTCAGCACAGCAGCTTGATTTTTCTTCTGTCCAAAATTTTGCTTGGATGAGAGCAGGTGGCCTAAATTAACTTGATTAAACCAGATGTTGGTAATTGCTGGAAAACTTGGCAGAGGCTATCTTGTCACTTTGCAGAGTATGGTAAGATCTGCTTTTTCTGGAATCATGCAAACCATATGCTAGACCCTTAAATCAGTTTTTAATGCTTTTAATCTTGCTATTTTCATCATGTTTACTTCAGAGCTGGCTGAAAATACTCAAAATCAATACAAAACCTGTTTTGTTTGTGCTCATAAAGTCTTCTCTTTAGGTTGTGAAAGACATTTACTAAAGCAGTTGAGAGCTGTAGTTCACTTAGAGAGGGAATATACTATACTATACTATCCATCTGTACTAGCATCACAAGTGATGTTGAACATCAGTCTTGAAATAAATGTAGGTAGACTACTAGAACAGTATTTTCTAGGCTGCTGGCAAATGGGCATTCACTGGGCATCAGAGGCTCATGGCTTAGTTGTAAGCACAGGAAATGACAGTGCACAATATTGCCACTGACTTCTGGACCAGCCAAGTCTAAATACCTTTCTGTTTCTCTTTTCTGCCCAGGATAATGTGATCTCGTGCTTTATTGTAGATTATATCTGTATCTTAACTTAGTTTAATGAAAGGGATTGGAGGCTAAGAGGCCCTGATGTTATGCTAATGTTGTGTCTTTAATTTTTACTCTGGCCATCTGAGCAGAGGCAGCATGTCAGTCAGTTGCCTTTCCTAGAGTCTGTTTTTCCTAGCTATCGATAAAACTCAAATGTGTTATGATATTTTTTGTAGAGGGGATTTTGTGAGTAGATAGACATGATCATGCCTGAAGACCACCAAACCCTGCCTCTCATGTGTACTGAGAACTGCAGGTTGCTGACAGGACGTGTCTGCAGCTTGAGTCTGACTTTTTGGTCGTAAGCCAAAATGCAAAATTACCACAGGTAAAAAGCAAATTGGCAGGAACTCCTGTGTTGCAGTTGGGCCATGGAGTTCTGACAAAACAGTTGAGCCATATGCTTTGACAAGGTTGCATTACTGACTCAAAGAAGGCATGAAAAAGAAAACAGCATTCTTTGCTCATTGTTTTTAACTGTTTCAGAGACTAGGTTATGGCTGAGATGCAAAACACTGGTAAGGATAGATTGGAGAGTTTGGTGTCCACTTGAGCTAAGATTGTTCTACCATACAATTAAAGGACCAAAGGACACGTCTTTTCAAGAAAGTGTCTTACACTTTTCTGTCCTAAGAAGTGATACAAGGCTGTGGCTTGGCTGCTGACAGTACAGTTCATCACTACAAACTGACTCTTGGCTTGGCACGAGCGCAGATGACATGATGGCAGCGGGTGCTTCCATAGCAGATGGTCAGGGGTTAGCCTGCAGAGCCTGGCAGGCTCCTGGTGCCTCTGGCATAGTTTTGTTATATATCTTAAATCACTCTGATACATTACAGAATGTTCTGAAATGGTCCTCCACAGAAGTGAGAGAAAGACATGACTGCTTGAAGCATGAATAAAACATGCTGACTTGTCGCCCACATTGTTTAAATGTGTGCAAGTTTACAAGTTTAGAGGAGGGTCCTCAGAGTAAGGCAGTGATTGCTGATCCTGCCACAGTGCAGGACGGCACTAGGAGGGGCACATCTTTAACATAATTGAGGAGCCAACCTAGATGCCCTTCAGTGGGAGTTCAAACTGCTCTTCACAGGACTCTTCCTTTCACTTCTTGCTTCAGGGAGTGTAGGACTTGTATGAAAGGGGCAAGCCAGCTGGCCTGTTTCCTGCCTCTGAAGGCTGCTTTTTTCTCATTACATATAGGTCGAATATAGACGAAAACTTTAACTTATCATTGCATCAGTCCTTTAGCAGCCCTGGAGTTTTCAAATCCAACCTTTTCAAGTGGAGACTTGGGTTTGGATCCTGTTGCGTGACTCTGGAATCCAGAGTATGTTTATCGTGCTTGTAGCTCCTAATCTAAGTTTTATAGCTCCATCTAAATGTATCTATAGGAGAATGTACATTCTGCTAAGGGACAGCAAGCCAGAAGCAACTCAGCATATTTAGTGTGCCAGTGTTTTGAAAACATGTACCTTTTCTTATGAGTGATGTTTTGTTGCTGACAAGTGTAACAATGGTATTTTCATATGTAAGCCTCACCTGTGACTTCTGATCTGATCTTTCATTCTATGAAAGGACTATGAAAGACTCTACATTAGAGTTTTTCTGGTTTTGCTAAGTTGATTTAAACTTCAGATTGTTTTGGTGGTGGTGAATGGCAAGAGTGTTAACAAGCAAGGTTTGCTGTTTGTAATAGGTGAGTTTAAAGAGCTGCTTCTTGTTCATCAGAAAGCTGGAAATTGCTCAGACAGCATTATGAGAAACTACCTTTAAAATGTCATGCTCCATATCATTCTTAAGAGTTAAATTGACAATTCTAGTTGTTCCAGTCTTGAGATCTGACTCTGCACAAAGCTTCACTGCCTGGCTGTGAGCCTGTGTGATGGATTCCAAGTTCCTCACTCATCAGTAGCTTGATAGGAGACTTCTACTGCCAGTGGCAAATGCATCATCCAGAGGCATTGGTGACTTCAAACTGTTGATAGCAACTTAGTACTATCAGGTTTTTTGAAATGTTAGTAGTCCTTACTGCACCTTCTATCTCTCAGGTGGATGTTCCATTGAATTTAACATTTTGGGGTTTTTTACAACATCAAGTAAACTGCAGTATGTGAAAGGCTGCCGGCTCATGTTGAAGAGTCAAGTCTATTGGAAGTAGACTTCATTTTTTTCAAGATTTTTGAGTCTTAAACTCACCTGTCTGTGTGGCAGAAGAAAAGGATTATTGTTTAAGTGATGTAGTACAAGAGAATGGGCATAAAGGAATTGCGCAGTTTCATATTTTACCTTTTTTTTTTGTTTTCTTAGCAAGGAAAGCTGTGTCTAACTGTGAAGGAAATCAGTCATTTTGTTAAAAAGACTGTTTTAAGGCACAACATTCAGATGTGAGGTAGCCATATGATTTTATGAGCTCTTCTGCTTTATGCTAGATACACAGATTCAAGACAATGGATTGAAATGATAGCAGCCATGTTAGAAAGTACCTGCTGCTTGGTTGGAGCTGCTTCAGTGTGCTTCCAGGAGGTCATACTGTTGCACTGGCTTGTGCAGAGTTTTGCATCACACTTGTTTTCTTTTTTGTACAGGTATGTTCATGTTTTCAACAGGGCTGCCTGCTTGGTTGCGGGCATTTCATTCCTAGTTAAAAATTTCAGGTTGTGTCATTATCTGTCATCCACTGATGAAAAAACTGGACTCTGAGAATAATCTTGCTGAGGGAGTAGTAAAAGCATGGACCATGGTCTGGATATTGAGTCAGATGTGTCAGCTTCTGAGGCTGCCTAGTCAACTGATCTCTTTCCAGCACAAAGGCTGTAGCTAATTACCATGTCACTGAAGCTGTTTGCACGTTGTCTCATCCCCACCCAATTTTTTTTTGTTTTGTTAATGTATTCCCAAAATGTAACAGCTGAGTATTGGAGCTGGAACATCAGGCTTCTTGCAATATATTTTCAGTCTTGTTCAGCTTTTTAGTGGATGGCAAATTGCTGTTCTGGGCAGAGTTGATAGTGTAGTGTTAGTTTCATTTCTACAAGTTTATTAAAAACAAATGGTTTTCTGAGGAAAGGAGATAATTTGGGGGTAGAATTCTTGTCAGACTGCAGCATGGCAACTGAAAGAGCTCAGGTACCATCCCTCAGCTGATTACCACTTTCTGCCAGCTGTGTTTGGAGTGTAGGATCAGCCCAGCATGTAAAGGCTGATTAGGATTAGAAATTGCTGTAGTGCAGAGATTACGGTAAATGGCCCAGTGCTATTGTGGCAAATGTGAAATCCTTGTGCTTCTAGTGTAGCTGTACTCTCTGCCTAAAAGCTGCAGTTGATCCTGTTACTGATATTCCAGAAAGCACCCAAGTGATAGGAGTTATGAATTGATACAACCAACAGGTACTGTTAGGGGTTGGCCACTTTCATTGAAAGGATAATCACAGGCCACAGCTGGAATCCTGGTATCAGGTTGTGGGTGTCCCAAATGTCAACAGGCAATTGACAATAGTCATTTAAGTAGATTTTATTGACTGTTATCCTTCTAAGCAATAATTTTGCAAATCTATATTGCCTTTAAAATTGCTGTGTTGTTTGTAGCAAGAGCTGAGATGCAAGAGAACTGTCACTTTAATGCTTGCATGGATGGAGACAGCAATTCCCTTAGAGGAAATTGAATAAATGCTTTGAAGGCTTGGCAGAAGATTGGCTGGTGGTTCCAGTTTCGTCTCTAAATTAATGTGTATTTTGGTTAAGGCTTCCAGGTTTGAAGTGCTGAAGGAAATGTCTTGTAGAATGAGGTCAGAGATTTGCCATGTGGGATAAAAGTTCATTTTCATGCAAAGTTATTGGTCAAAACCTATGTATAATGTTAGCAGGGTTTTTCCATGTCTCTTCTTCCCCTAGAGTTTGGCATTTAAGGTGCCATATTACAATAGGATGGGAAATAGCATTTCTCCGAGACAACTGGTGTTATATTTTAATCTCATAACCATTGGTTGGTGTCCACCAAATGCAAATGGAATTTTGCATATCTTAAACTATTAAGAGCTATGCAAAAAAGGCACTGCAATAATGATTTGTGGCTCAGCTCTTATTTCCAGTAAATCAATAAAACAGAGCAGTGGCACATTTAGCTCCAGGATTACTTGCTGTTTCATATCAACTTAGAGCAGAAATGCTTAATTCTTGTATTCGAGCAGAAAAATTTATGTTTCTGTTGAGCTAGTTTTGGAGCAGGATTTGTGTGGAAAGAGGGTTGGAAGTGGGTTCTGTGGGTGAGAGGAAAAGATCATTAAAGCTGTGATTTCTCATCTTTCCTCTACTTTGCTGAACTTGTATTATTGCCTGAGACAGATTCTTTGGTATTCAAAGTGAGTGAATTCTGTACGAATGAGGTTCAAGATTGAGCTCCTTACGACTTTGGACAGGGAGAAGATTCCATGCTTGGTAACTAATACTTTTCCTATAGTGAAGATGCTTTAAACAGCTGTGGTAGCTGTAGTGGGGAAGCAAGCAGGCAGAATTCTTGGGCCAGGGGGCCTTTCCCCCTTTGTTTGGTGTTCTGGCTTCTTTTGTGTGAGGCTACAAAGGTGCTTTCCATAGTATGTTTGTACTAGGAAGTTTGTGTAGCCTATCTTCTGTTATTCCAGGTATGTAATTCCTGAGTAAAAATGAAACTTTTATTCTTCTGACTGGTTGGATCACGGGTGTCAGCAAGGTCTCAGACTTGGTTCATAAAATATATTAATCGCTAATTAATTTGCAGTCTTAAAGGCTACACTGAAAACCTTAATCACTGCTGCTTCACACTGAGCTTCTGCAGCTGGTCCGAATGTCGCCTTTCGGTTCTGCTACTCTCCGTGACAGAACTCCAATGTAAACATTAAAGGTAGTGCACACTGCTCTCCCCCAGAGGCAGTGGAGCTCCAAGTTCTGGGAACTTTTCTTTTATGTAAAAAATATTCATACTTCATGAAACTTGAAGGAATTGCTTAAAGCAAGATCGTTTGTTTTTTAACACAGTGTAATCAGACTTCCCCCCCATTATTAGTACTTACAGAGACCGCTGCTGTAGTTACACTCTTTTAGATCCAGTAGAAGACGATCTGATGGTTGGCTTTTATTTCCAGCTTCCACGAGAGCTGAACCTGAACCTGAATCTCTCAGGAGGAAAAGCCATACATATAAATAATTAAGTGCAGCATAACACAAGTTCAGCATAACTAATGTAACACTGTTAATGAGCTAGGCTGACTTTGGCAGGTGACTGAAAGCCAAATATCTTGCCTTGATATGTTAGTTAAGGAGGGGTGCAAACCATAAGGATGTACGTCGGAATAAAATTCAGCAGTGTGTATGGGCAGTAGATTTTTCACTTTGTTTCAAAAGAGGTATTTGATAATATAGGAGGTGGTGCACTGTTGTATTTAAGAAGGAGTAGTGAGATAATAAGATGATTCTAAGGCTAATTAAAATCTCAGGTTGAGAAATTGGAGGGTGCTTCAAGAGAAATTTGCTAGTACTCAGTCATTTACCCTGTCTCTCTGCAGACCCTTCATGTGATTGATAGGTTCTGCAAAACACTTAATACTTTGGGTAGTACAATATGCCTGTGAGTAGGCAGAGAGGAAGAAATTTTATATAAAAGCTTGTCTTAGTGTGGGGTGCTGTTGGACGGTTCAAAGACCAATTGTCATGACCTCTCAAACTTCAGGATCTGCAGCAAGTGTTTTTCCTCACAAGAGTCTGAGATTTATTTTGGAAGGTGGAGGTATTTGAAGTAAGGCTGGAGAGAGGGGGTAGCATCCCCAAGAGCTACAGCCGTGTTATTGGGAGTCTAAAATACCTGGAGAGCACATGCTCAGTGGAAGATTGTGTTTAGGTTTGTTGAGTTGGCATAGGCACAGGAGTTCCAAGGCAATATCTGAAAGATGCTGGACTTTGATAAAGGGTAGGCTTGCTGGCAAGGTGAGATACAGCAACCCTTGAGGTAGACTTTTGGGGATGAAGGAGGAGACAGCAGGCATTGCTATTGGGGTGATTGTTGCAAGCCAGATCAAGATGTGCGTTTGTGTAGACAGGGCAAGCTGGAAGTGAAAAGAATAAATGATAAATTATAATCTCAGAAATGAATTCCAAACTCTTTTCCATGGAATTGCCTGATAGTCAAAGCCAACAACATTCAAATTAGCTAATGTTCTTATGAGCAATTGTTGTAGAAGCAGAAACTGGTAACTTTGTTCTGCTTTCCAATCCTGTTTTGTGGTCAGGTTTCTGTAGACGGGGAAGTTCAGCTCTTGTGTTTGTTAGCACAATGCTCTAGTAGCTTCCTTATACAGTTTTGTCTTGCAGGAGGGACTGTACTCTTACTTGCCTGTTTAACTTTCTTGCTTGAGGCTTTTAAACTCTTACTCTGAGCTGCTTCTTTCTATTCTTGACTAGCTTGGATTTGGAGCAATCCTGTATTTCCTTTTTAATAGGTTCAAGGCATTATTTAAATACTTATAAGCGGGAAAAAACTCCTGAAGACTATTGTAGCATTTGAGTAGTAGTGAGGAAGGTCTGTAAGGTCTGCTGGAGAGATTTGGCAAAGTTTAGGCACTGAATGTATGACACAGCTCAGATGCTGAGGCAGCTTGTGTGTTAATTCAGTCTGGAATGACAGCTGCTCTTAAGTTGGCACTGATATTTCTCTGAACAGAGAGGTCTTGTGCTCTGCTGCTGTTTCTCTGCATACTGAAATGTAAATTGTGAATAATTAATCATGAACTGGGAAATCCCAGGTCTGCTTGTAGAGAATTGGGGGGGGGGGGGGGGGGGGAAGGGGAGGATGGGCAGGGCAGGGGAGGCCAAAAGAAAAAAACCCTGCCCAGATCCAGAATACCATCTGAAAAGGAAAAGGACTAAAATATTTTTTAAAGTATTGTCTAATCTCTCTGATTAAGAAAAAAAAAAGAACTAGAAACTAGTTTTTAATGAGACTGAAGGAGTCTGAAATTCTGAAACCTTTGAA
Source organism: Promerops cafer (assembly GCA_013398275.1). Taxonomy (NCBI): domain Eukaryota; kingdom Metazoa; phylum Chordata; class Aves; order Passeriformes; family Nectariniidae; genus Promerops; species Promerops cafer. The sequence goes on along the minus strand of VZSE01000979.1, from coordinate 1,741,908 downwards.
ACATTATTACTGTTCCCTTTTTTTACCTTATGAGCTTAACAAACACTAAAGCTAGTCCCATCTTCTAGTGGGCTCTTCAAAATGTCATGAAGAGAGAGCCAAGGTCTCTTAACTTACTTCAGTCTGCCTCAGTGAACCCGCTACTATTCTTCCTCTGTTTAGCAGGTTTGTCTTTTTATTAATGGAGGTGTTAATTAGGGAAGAGAAGTAAACTTACAGTATGATTAAGTTGCAGTTGTCTTAAGTCTGGGTGAAAAAACTGGCCAGTCCAAGAGCTTAAAGACTGCTGTTTAGATTTAAGTTTCAGTGTCAGAGAATTGATAACCATTTATTTCTTCTATTGCATTGATTTTCCATCTCAAACCTTAACTAGAAGAAGTATATTGAAGTAAAATTATAATTTTAAAAAGTATCTTTAATTGGAGAAGTCTTTAAAATAGCAACGATGAAAATGTGAAGAGAGGAAGTACGAGAAATCACACATTTTGATTTGCCAATTGTGAATTAGTCCCACAGTAAAAAAAGGGATTCAAATAATGCATATATAGGTCTTCATTCTCCAATTACTTCACTTCTGTGAAATTTGTGATAAAAACACTTGCTGCTACTTCAGTACGATTCTGATTTCTGACTGTGCTTGTAATTTGTATTTGAGCTCAGTGTCTGGGTTTGGGGATTAGCTGTCAGTGTACTGGATGCCTGCAGTAGCAGAAACTTCTTCAGGAAGGTACCTTTAATCCTTGTTTGCCCTACTTGTGTGTGCCCCAAATGGAATCAACTTTTCAAGATTGCTTCATAAGTTTTCTGTTGGGTTCTTCATCTGTTACTTCTTAATATTACCTATTTTGTATTATCAAATGTACCTGTCACTTCCTTGGAAGGCTGAGCTTTACTGTATTTTGTTCACCCACCAAATGCCTGAATCTGTCTATCTTGAAAATCTAGTTTCTAGATTTTTTTTTTCTGTTTATGATTTCTTTTTCCTTGTATCTGTTCTTCCTTACCACATAAAAGTAATATTAATTTTTCCAGCTCTTATTTTAAAATTTAGCTTAGCCACCAAACTCTGCTGCTCAGTTTCTTAAAGTTAGCTGTGTTGGTGCTTCATTCCAGATGCTGATGGTTGCTGCTTAAGCTGAGACACTGTGGTACTGGGAAAAGAAACCCAGGAAATTTTAATACCTTATCTTTGCAGTGTGACTAAATGGGAAACGGCTCTGCAAGAATTATTCCCCCACCCCCAATCTCCTTTTTCTGGCCTCAGATGACAAGTGACATCTTCATGCATGGTTTAATTCTTTCCTGTGCACTGAAAGTAGTAGACTTAATTTTAATCATGCCTCTCTATTTTGCACACTATAATTACTCATGTCCTAAAACGTTCAGAGCTGCAGCCTGAGATGCTGTACCCTCCAGCAGTTTGGAGAGGAGACACAAATGACTGAGTGACTTCACGAGCAGTGCTGTGGCATCATATAGCAGTGCCTTGTTGCCTCCATTGCTAGAAATTCTGTGGATGGCTTCCTCTGAGGTTTCATTACCTAAAGTGCACCGGTGGAATACACAATTTATAGTGTCCCTCTTTCACGGAAATCTCCATACCGAAGCCCAAGACTGAAAGCTGACAAATTTTATGTATTTTATTATATTAAGATGACAAATGCTGTCACCTGCAGTAAAATCTCTGAGTGGGGTAAACAGTGAGTAAGCCACTTGTGACTTGCTCCTAGGCTTTTACAAACCACTGTCTTCTGTAATGCATTAGTCAGCAGTACAGAATAAAAGATCATTGGCCTATTTGTACCACAAGATCAAGAAGAATTCTTGGAGCTCTGTGATCTTGAACTGCTGTCATTCAATAGCATGGCTTTGCTATTATACTTTGTCTGCAGAGCTGCCTCCATCAAGGGTAGTATTACTGAGGTTATAGAAGTAAACACATTTCAGAAGGTGTTCTGCAAAAAACTTCAAACCCAACTTCCATAACCAAGACAACAAAATGCCATGACAACATACATTTTCAATTCAAACTTGGCAAACAGTTTGCATAATTTTTGTCTCCTGTATCATCCCAGAAAATCATCCCCCTGGCCTGAAACTGAGGACAGCTTGCAGCTTTTATGCCCATACAATAGACAATTTCGTCTGCAAAAAAGCACTGTGGTTTTCCTAAGCTTGTGACTCTGAGCTAGAGATTTCTTGGATCTTAAATAAAATAAGTCTCTGTAATAGAAGGTAAAAAACCCATAAAGATTATGTGCCAGGAATATAAAAAAGACCCAAACCAACCAACCAACCAAGCAAAACCTGAACTTTTGAATGCTTCTGGTGTAGCAGTGTGGGTTTCTGTTCACACCAGGTGGGTCTCAATCGCTGATGTGACTCATTGATCTATTTAGACAGATTTGTCCCCTAGACTTTTCCTGTCCTGCAAATGCAGAATCAGTAGTTTAATGCTGAGCCTTGACTTTCCACTCTTAGCAACATTAATGCTCTCCACTGCTTGGGATTATGTAGGGGAGGGAAAAGAAGTCTGCCAAGTGGTGACCCTACTGCCCAAGTAAATTGAACTCCTTTAGGCTTGCATAGTTTAAGTGTGCAAGGATCAGTCACAAAATAGCTTGTCTGCTTTTGAGGTAGAATATCTGTCATCATTAAATGACTTGAATAGTTGGAGGAAAATTTCTAGTCTGGAGGTGTGGAAGAAATCATTAACAATGATTCCTCTGAGGGAAAGTAAAAGATGAGTATTTTCATTTCAGATAATGCCTAGTCTAGTAGTTAAACTTGTAAATTTTTTCTGCTTAGGTCTTCAAATTTTAAGCCTCAGCCCTACAATTAGATCTGTGTTTTGTGCTCTTCGTGTTGCATGAAGTTGTCTCCTTGAGTCTTGCTAGGGCTGTGTCTGGCATCACAGAGGTTTTGGGCATGCAGTTGCAGTAAGCAGTTTCCAGCTATGTCTCAAAAATAGGTGATAGCTTGTAGAAGGTAATTGCTGGCTGCCTAAGTGGAGTGGGTAGATAACAGGGGATGTAGTAAATCACAGATCCTGTGGGATACAGAGGATAGTGGAAAGCTTGCTGCCCTACTGTTTACGATTTAACAGCTTACCTTAATTTCATGCACTCTTCTGTGCAAGTTTACATATTCTTAATGTACGGGACACCCAGCTGTTTGTTATTGTTTTTCCCTGACACAGTCTAATGCCTAATTTCTTCTATGTAAGGTGCAGTTGCTTCAGTATAAACTGATGTCACCCCTTGTGTTCTTTCTCGCTGTTGAAGAGGTCTTAATGCATGCCTGAATGCACTCTTCTCCTTTCTGGGTCTGTAGAAACTCAAGGAGGTGTGCTGGCACTTGCTGAAAACAACCTCTTGGATGACAGAGTATCTGTTTCTGGTGATGCCTCTTTTTGCTGATGTGACTGGGTTCAGTGTGCTTGACATGTTACCTCTAAGTGAAGAATTTAATAGTAATTATTTCTCTAACCCAGAGGTAATGAACTGCAACAATAAACTTAAAAACCTGCAAGCAGTAAAGTCATATGATGCTGTGCACCCTGACTTCACCCGGGATAAAAATGGAGAAATATTTGGTCATAGATTGGGACAGAATTGTTGGAAAACTATTATTGTTGAATGAAAGAGTTAGACCACTGTTGCTGTCAGCATGTATTAATATAATCTCAGGGGGTTTTTTTGTTTTTTGCTTTTTTTTTCTTGTTTGTTTGTTTGTTTTGGTTTGGTTTGGTTGTTGGTTTTGTTGTTGTTGTTGTTTCTTTTTTTTTAAATGTGGAATATAAGCGCTGAACTTTCTGTTTGTCACAACCATGGCCCGCAGCCTGGTGGTCTGAGAACTTGGCCATGCTGCAAACTTTGTATCATACTTGTAGCACCTAGCACCTTCCTTTTCTCTCTCCTACAGACTTGATCCAAGCAACTAATGAAACAAACGTGAATATCCCTCAGATGGCTGACACGCTTTTTGAGCGAGCAACGAATAGTAGCTGGGTGGTTGTATTCAAAGCCTTAGTCACCACACATCATCTAATGGTCCATGGCAATGAGGTAAGTGTGAACAGCTCTCTCAAGGCCACGTTGGCACTGAACACACTCCAGGCCAAAAGTGTTAGTGGTGCAGAGGCATCTTGTCTGAACCAGAAAGGACCCGAGAACAAAGGGCAAGAATGATTCTTGATGAAGAGAAAACTTACTGTCAACAACAGAGTTGGACTGTTTATGTGTCTCTCCATTTACAAAACCATAACATAAGACCAAGATGCAGCCTGTGCCAGGATGCTGACAATTTATGCACTGAATCTGAGAACAGCTACACAGGATTAAACACTGCTGGGATTTTTTGACTAAGGTCAAAGTTGATGTTCTGGCACGTGTATACTGCCATCCAAATAGTTGCCTTCTCTGCATGAGTGTTAAAATCTTCCTAGAGTTGTAAATTTAACTTGATAGCCTTTTAGATCAAGTTCTCCTTATCCTTTTTATTGACCTGTATAGACAGGTATGTCTGCATAAAAAGAATCAGCCCATTTAAAGAACTTCAGTATGACTGTGAAACAACTTCAGTATGACTGTGAAACAGTTCCTCCCTGGCTGTATATAAAGTGTTTTCATGCAATAACCTTCTCACAGTGTAAATTCTTACTCCTATTTTTCCATTCCAAGTTCTGGACAATGTTCACATCTGATTTCTCTAACTGTTTCAGGCTGTTAGTCTCTGTATTTGACGAGGGGCTTTGCTTGTTATTAAAACTGGCTGTCATCTTGGCTGAAACTGAGGGCTGCTGGATTGAGAAGTCTGGGACTAGCCTGAATATCTGCTTTTTAAGGAGATAAATCTTGAGCTCCCTCAAATCCCTGAGAATTAAACATTTTTATTGCTGCTTTTGCAATATATTTTGTATTTTGCGCATAATCTATTTCTTATATATACAGTAGAATATTTACTAGAGATTCTGACTAAAAGTAGTTAATCTGATTGGACAAAACATTTTGGGGAAGGTATTGCAGGCTAAGGCAAAAATCAGTGGTTTCATGTTGTATGCTGAAAGTAGACTGGTAATCTTGCTGCTAGAGGGTACAAAGCTTTCAGATACAGCCTGTGGTAAGAAAAATTACTTTGTGTTGCAGAGATTTATTCAGTACCTGGCATCTAGAAACACATTGTTCAATCTCAGCAATTTTCTGGACAAAAGTGGATCTCATGGTAAGCCTACTTATGTCTACAGTCTTAACAAGATTTTAAAGAAGATACTATTGTTAATTTGCTCCTTCATTCATAAGATATTGATAATATTAAAATGTGCTACTGAAGCCTTTTTTTAAGTACTTAAAAAATGCAGGAACACAAATGAACGGCTGAACAACTTCAGAGCAATATTTCTCATCTCCTGCAATATTTTTACCCAAAGATGAAACTGTACAAATCTTTTAAGTGCTGGTTGAAATCTGGTCTGGATCAGCTATCTCCTTAACTCTTACGGGTGTTAAAAGTTGAAATGGATAACTTTCCATTTAGTTTTTTGGGTTTTACTCTGTCTAAAATGGTAATTTGGTTGCTTGTGATTTTTAGGCATTATCTATAACTTCTCAATGGTAGTGTTGTTGGCAACAAAAGAACTGGTTGGTTTTGCTTTGATTTGAGTAATGAATTTAGAAAGGTCTAGGCAGAAATTAAGGACTTGTTCCCTCTGAATCTTACAAAGCCTGCTTTTCTACTTTTCCCTCTGGAATTATTAGTGAATTTTCCCGTGCCTTCAATTAACAGAGGAAAAGCTTGTTTCATGGTAGCTCTACCAGAAAACAGGGAAAATATTCTTCAGCTGTCAGAGAATATTTGTAAATTGTATGCAGACTACAGACACGCTACAATAATGGGCAAATTCAAAGCAATGCTGCATTATTTCATCTCTTGATGTAGACATATGACACCAAAAAAACTTTAGCATCTTTTAGATGTGGTAGCATAAGGAACAAAGCTAAACAAATATTAAGAGTGTGTTCATCTAAGCTAAACATGATATATGTGTATATATATATGCTCAAAAACACTGGTGTTTGGCAACAATTCTGTTAAATGCATGCATTTGTGTTCTTCACTACTTTCTTTAAACTTAAATTGCCATTTCATAGATAATACACAGTGTATCATAGATAATGAGGCCTCAGATTTGGTAGTGTTATGCTTGAGTTGGCAGGGATACTTAATGATGAGAGATATTAAGGAAAATATAGTCAATGACTAAATTGAGGGGTGTGGATTTTAAGAAACGTAGCAAAAAGGGGCCTGAATTGAAGAGGAAGATGAGTTGCCTTCTGCACACATTTCTGTGGCTTAGAGGAAACAGCTTTGGAGGATAGGCTGTAATCTATCCATAATCAACTGCTCAGATGTCATAGACTTGAAAGGCACTGAAGTTAGAGGCGCCTTGTACAGTATTACGTGCCTTGAGTGTTTCTGGTGTAACAGTTCAAGGAAGGCAGTAATCTCTGTGGGTGCCACCATGATTTCTTTGTTCTGGTAAACCAGGTCAGGGGAATTTTGAAGGGCCGTGTAAGAGTCGGAGTGGCTAACATACATGACACGCCAAGAGTGTTTAAGTTGAACTTGAGCTTTGCCCTGAAGGTCATGTACCAGTTCAGTAAAAACCACTTGTTAAATTGGTATTTTTCCCTGTTAGTACAAGGCTAACCTTTTGGTCATCAAGTAGTATATACCCCATAACTATGTGGGGGCCTCTAGCAGGTTACCCCTGGAACCATGCCACTCGTGCATTGCACGAATCTGTTGGAAACAGAGGACAGTGGTAGATTGTTTTGGTGTACCACTACTTATTTTTCTTCAGAAGCTGAAAGATGTCTTATGATGCCTGTCCTGTCTGTGAAATTGCTTAGTGTAACAGAAATCACATAATCTTGGGGTCTGTTGGCTGTATATTATCACGTACTAAAGAACTTCCAAACAAGCAGGAAAATTAAATGTAAAATGTGAAACTGTTTTTTGCAGGTTATGACATGTCCACCTTTATAAGGCGTTATAGTAGATACTTGAATGAAAAAGCATTTTCCTACAGACAAATGGCATTTGACTTTGCAAGAGTGAAGAAAGGGTAAGCTAAGTTTAGATATGTAAATTAATAAGGTTGTCTGACCCACGAAAATCTTATTTGTGTCATTACACTTAGTTTTAGTTTCTCAGTGACTTTGTTGTTAAATGCTTTGTTTAGCTACAAAGAAAAACCTGATTTTTTAAGGTTGTAATTGGTTAAAATTTGCGACTTGTAATTGGTTAAAAATTGCCCAAAGATGGGAGGAAAGACTGGGTTGTAAGACAAATATTGAAGACCAAAGTAAGGTGCCTTGCAAAACTGGGAGCTTTTATTGCTAGATTTAAATTTCACACTAATTAAATTCCACTGCAGTGAGACTCAGTTTGGGATTTGGAGAAGGAGACACTCTGAAACTATGTTTAGGATGTTTCATTACTCTCCAGACTCTTTCCCTAAGCAAGATGGCTGATTGCAAGCAAAGCCTGAAGTGAACACCTGAAGTTCTTAGCAGGCAACAGAGCAAACAGTTATAAACTGAACAGAATAAGGTTCTAAACTGCTGGCTTTATTTCCCACAGGAACTGTGTTAAAAAAAAAGTTGACTCAGCCCAGAGTGGTGTGTTGGTATTTATGAGGATATTTTTCTGGTCTCTGACTCCTCTAACTGGGACTTTAAGGGCTCTAGAGGCTCTCTTGAAGCACAGTTGACACAGCAGGTGGCTTAACACCCACTGAAGGTGCAGCTTAATTGTGTGCATACTAAAGATGCTCCTGCTAATCATACAGGATCCTTCTGGAAGTTCTGGTTTGTTCTGCAGCTTGGGATTCTGACCTGTTAATGCAGGCATCACTACCAGGCTGTTCTCTCCTGCTTCTCAAACAGACAGAAAGTGTAGGGTCTACCATGGCAGCTTCACTGGATGCCATTCCCTTGGTAGGGACCATGCAAGTTTGCTCTTGAACACTTGATGTTATATAAAGTTCGGGCTGCTGGGGATCCTACTGTTCCTGCCTTGCTCTAAATTCCTGGAAAGGCTTTCTATGCCTGTTATTTCTGGTGCTCCAAACAAGGCGCTGCTGCAGAATTTAGCATAAAATAAGTAAGAATAGCGGTATGCCTTTCCAGTCTGCATATATATACCTGTCTGCAGCCAGAACAGGACAATACATGATGATGGTTGTGCAGATTTGTCATAATCAGAGATAAAAATGACCATGCTTGAAGACAGCTATAACACTATGGATGACACTTAAGAAATGCTACACATCCATGGACATGTCAGCAATGAGTTGTCATTAGTTATTCATAACAAACTTATAACTTCATAACATAAAGTATATCAGTTCTCTAAGTGCTTCTGTGGCAGTATTGCTAGTTAGTCATTTAGGCTCGCAGTGTCATCCTTCCATAAAGAGATCAATCTCTTGCATTCATCACTAACACAAAAGCTTTCCTCACTTGCTGTCAGGAAAGATGGCTGGATAAAGGATTTTTCATGCCAGCTCTCACGATGACATGAGAAGCAGGAGAATCAGACTGTGGTTTTGAAATGGTTTGAAATGAGTTATAGGTGCTTCAAGCAAAAATTTTAGACAACAGATCAGTTTGGGGGAAGAGAGAGAGGAAAGAGCATGGCTTCTAATCTGTATTCCCTCTTGCAGAGCTGAAGGTGTAATGAGAACAATGGCTCCTGAAAAGCTGCTGAAGAGTATGCCAATATTACAGGAACAAATTGATGCACTACTTGAATTTGATGTATGTATTGAAGCTGACCTAGTATTAACACTGGGCAGTGACTTATAAATGATGCATTATAATGAACACATTCCACCCTGTAGGTAATGCTTTACTCATCATCCCTTAGTGAGGGCCAAAAACCTCCTCTTCAGTGTCCCACTGAGGTATTATGGCCAAGGATGGCCCTTGCCCATATGTATGAAATGTAAAGATTTCATTTTTGGCTTTGTAGAGAGAGAACTTGGAGTTTCATCTTCTGCATCAGCGAGGGGGAAGAAATGGACAAAGCAAGAAGACTGAGCACTCTATTTTCTGAATCTTGGCAACCAACTTCTTTTAGGGAGGAGGAAAAGCCCCATTAAAATACCACATGTACATTGTTTGGCTTCCTCAAAATCATCATCTGGTTTTCAGCTGTGAACTAAATTGGCCAAAGTTTAATCTAGACTGTTCATAGAAATAAGTGTGTACAATGTATTTATCATGGCATGAATGCTGGTGGGATTGTTTATCTGACGTAAGGATAAAAACAGGAATCAGTTGTTGTAGGAGCCACAGTGCAACATTTAAAAGATGTTTTTGAAGGAATTTGTTTTTCTGTGGGCAGCAAGATACACTTCCAGGTGGAAGGCAGAGCCCACTACAGCTCTCAGAGGAAAGGCTTTGAAGCACGTCTCACTGTGCTTTCCATTCCTTAAATGGCATAGGAATTGTGATAGTGCTCCCAGAAGAGGAGATATTTTTAAGAAAAGAAAGACCTTTTAATAAATGAGCACATATTTTCTTCCCAGGTTAATGTGAGAAAGGGTCTTGACATCATTAGTCCAAATACATTATCTCATAGACTATTAAGTTTTTGTTGAGTTCTGCTGTAAACTGACATCTTCTGTCCATTTCATTACAACTGTAAACAGCATCTCTGCCTTCCTTTTCTTCATGATAAGTGAAGGAGAAAAGACTGATGTTTACTGTTGATGTGGATACTCCTCTGCTGTAGTGGATTGTTTTGGAGTGGTGAAGAAAGCAGTCCTTGATCTGCTAACCAAAGCTTTTGTTTAGTGTCTTAGCATGAAAACTTCAGTGCTTGATTCTGCCTATAATAGCACTGAATACCTGGTATAAGCCAAAATGTTTGATTGCATTTGGCACTTGTTTTGTAAATAACTGATATTTTATTTGTAGGTTCATCCAAATGAACTGACAAATGGTGTCATAAATGCTGCATTCATGCTTCTGTTTAAAGATCTCATCAAACTTTTTGCTTGCTACAATGATGGGGTTATTAACTTACTAGGTAAGTGACCTGGCTTTTATCTCACATACCATACGTGAGTGAAGAATTAGTTTCAGATCTGCTTTAGTTTTTTTACTTAACTTGCATTAATCTACATTTTTCTTTACTCTTCTAGTCTAAAATGAGAGAAAATTTTAAGCTGTACCCTCTTACATAAGTGTTTATCTGGGGCTGGATCATCACATGTCCTTAAAAGTGTGTAGATAAATACTTTAAAGACAGTGACCATCTCTGTGCCTAAAGAAATGTACAGTGCTGTATGAGCATGCATAATATGTCCTGCAAAGTTAGAAGCTTTTGCATTTTTTAAGACGCCCACATTCTTCTGTTATATATCACAGAATCAATTAGGTTTGAAAAAACTTCTGAGATCATTGAGTCCAACCTGTGACTGTACACCACCTTATCACCTAGACCACGACACTGAGTGCCACATCCAGTTTCTCCTTAAACACCTCCAGGGATGGTGACTCCACCACCTCCCTGGGCAGCCCATTCCAATGTCTGATCACCTTTCTGTGAAGAATTTCTTCTTAATGTCCAACCTAAACCTTCCTGGCACAGCTTATGACTGTGTCCTCATGCTGGTTGCCTGGAAGAAGAGACCAACCCTCACCTGGCTATAATCTCCTTTCAGGTGGCTGTAGAGAGTGATAATGTTATGTGATAGCCCTCTATGAAGTAATATACTCCTGAAAAACATTCCTGATCTGCCTGAAAGCATGACTGCCAAAACTAGATCCCCTCCACAGCCCTACCTACCATCAGCCTACAAAGTGTAAAGGAGGCTGTGAGCATGTTCTGAAGCTCAGGCAGCCTGGTGTGATCACCAGCATGACACAATGGGTTGGGCATGAAAATTCAGTTGACATTTCACTGTCTACTGCTACTTAAAGCATCAGTTTGGGTTGAAATATGTGGCAGCTGTGTTTGATAATGGACATAAATGGACTTTAGAGACCTACTTAAATAAAAAAATACAGTTGTTTGAAGACAATTTGGAGAGGACATATATTAGTATATGTTTAGGTATCCTTAATTATTTTGAACTTCGTTGGGTAGCTACTTCACCTGCTTACTTTTCAGTCTTTAAAAAAGTGGTTGACATCACACACAATACTGTGGCTAGCTGGGGTTCAGTTTTATGGTCTATATAATTCTTTAGCAGCTCAGCAATCCCAACTTCTAAACTATACTAGGCAAGAGATGCCACTAGATTAATGTCCAAGTAGTAAATGTTAATGTCATGTCATATTCTTGACACGTGATTTTTCTGAAAACAAGACTTGCTGATACAACACCTAATGTAAGACATTTTAACTGAAATTTACCACATTATTTCTTTAGAGAAATTTTTTGAAATGAAAAAGGGACAATGTAAAGATGCTCTTGAAATCTACAAACGATTTCTGACTCGAATGACCAGAGTATCAGAGTTTCTTAAAGTTGCGGAGGTAAGTGGCTTTCAGTCCTCTGGAGGATGGCACTTAAGTATTTTGTGATTTTTTTTTTCATTGTTTTGTTTTAGCACCAATGTAAAATATTAATTGCACTTGTTAAGCATCTGTCTCAATGGACCTTGGATCCATCCAAGTGGATCTGGATCTTGGATCTGCTTTTTCAGGTCTTGTAGTTAAGCCAGCTTAGGACTTCCACATGTCTCTATGGTGCAGCCAAACTCAAATTTCCTGGTTAAATTAACAGATGACGTGACTTCAAACGTTCCAATATTTTTGAGAAATGCTGTGATAAGTGCAAACTTCTAGGACACAGTTGAACATTAGAGGAATTAATAGCAATTGGGAATAGAAGCATGCAGATTTTTTAAGTCTGTTTTTTTAGTCTTTGCAGCCAGCATTAAGTTAACTGTAATGTGAGACTTTCCCGGTTTTGTTCCTTGTTGTCATCCTCTTATGTGGATAATAGGGGTATTACATGGTTAATTAACTCCTTTGCTGGATTCTCATTTGTGGTAGTTGGCTCTTTGGCACAGGGTGCACATTTTCCATGTTTCATACTTCACTATAATGGACAGTAGTAATGAGCTGAATAAAAAATTTGTTTCTTTGCTAATTCACTTATCTATGGAGAAGTCTGATAGACTCCTTAATGACTTGTAATGTCAGATATGAATATTGAACTTGAGGGAGTAAAGGACTTCAGAGACACAGGTCAGCTTTTTGGACAGGGGTTATAGTGACTCTGCTTCAGGATTACGAGGTGCAGTGGAGCTTGCTCTTCTTCTGCAAAAGCTGAACTAGCAGTCACTCTGGAGAACCACAGTTTGAAGCAACAGGGCTATAATAGAAGATTGCAGACTTAGCCCTTAATTTGCTGTCCTCTGAGACAATGGTATATGACCAGTGTATTTCAGTATAGACTATGAGGTTCACGTGTGTGAAATCAAGCTTCATTTTTATATCCTTTCATTTTAAATTGAAATTTAATTTGTGGGGGGGTTGGAAAAGACTGCTGCAGGTTGTTGAAGGTAGCTACTGGAAAGATGGACATGTCCTTTCTAATTCTGTGATATTTTTCTAAAGACTGGGTGCATTATAGCTTGAAGAGCAGTTCTACTCAAAATTAATGCCTGCTGCAGTGGAATAATGCACTTAGATTTTACCTTTACTCTTTTATCTCCACAGCAAGTTGGAATTGACAAAGGTGATATCCCTGATCTTACACAGGTAAGCTTCTCTTGTAGTCTTTTTGGATTTGTGTAATAAATAGAAGTTCTATAATTAGGAAAGCACACCAGGAATGGAAGCTTTGGTGAAGTCATACCACCTAACGTGCTGTAGCTGCTGATCCATTAGAAGTATCACTTGCAAATTGGCCTGGGTGCCTGGCTTTGTGTTTAATGTGAAGAGGATATTTACTTACAGGAGCAGATCCATACTGAACAGTTCACCTGTGGCAATTTTGATGCCAATAAAATTGGAACAGAAGAGCAACCCAAACTACTTAGGATCTGCAAACCTCAACTGTTCACATAGTTTTTGTTCATGCAGTTTTTCATAGCCTCTTGAAAGCCTGGTTTAAATCAACATCAGAATAGTGTCTCTCTCAGCTAAATGCCACTTGAAAATTCAGAAAGTGAGACATTATGAGAGGGTGGAGATTATTAATCTTTATGGATTTCAATACAATGGGGCTATAAAGTCTGGCCACTCTTTCAGCAGACAAAAGCAGCATGTGCAATATCAGACCTAATCTTGAAGTAGTTGATGCAGTATCTTCCCCTAACTCTACCTTTTTTAACACAGTACCTCTGTACTCTTTTTTAACACAGTGCAGTCAGTGATGAACTAAGTCCTTAAACCAGGAGAAATCACCTGAAACCCAGTCAATGAAATATACTTTATAAATTTCTGTGGCATTTTTATCTGCTTCTGCTTGTGTGGCACCAGCCTGTTCTGTGTCATCAGTCTTGCACTTGCTCAGCAGCACTGTAGTTGCAGCTACCTTCCACCCCATAAGCCAACACCTTAAAATAGAACAGTTCTTTTGGAGAGAAGAGGTCTACAATCATCATCTCATCCTACTTCCTGACCACTTCAGTCTCTGCTCAGGTAGTCCCTCACAGCCATATTCTCCCAAAGACTGCTTGGGACTCACTTGCTAAGGCTAGCCTGAAACATGCTCTAAAGCCTACATGGAAGACCTTGACAGCGTTTTTCAGAGAGAAATAAATAAAAGATGAATAATAAAACTGCATTTCTAACAATTAGTACGTAATAATAGCTAACAATTAGTACATAATTCTATGTAGTATCAGTGGTATACCTAAATTCCTGTAGCAATCCATGGCAATAGTCAGTAGCATTCTGCAAGAAGTTGGTTATGTTGACACGCTGTGTGTACCTACTCTGTAAATTTAGACAAGTGGTCCCAGTAGTGTAATTCAAGTTGATAGTTGTCACCTTTGGACTTTACAGTTGGCTGCGAAGTTTTGGAGGCTGAGAAGGCATTTTAGCTGCTAAAAATCTTGGCTCATTTTTATTTGCTAGCATTTCCTAAAGTATGACAGTTTTGCCCCTAGTAGATAGTGGGAAACCCATATATAACATTCCAGCACAATGCTGACTGATACATTATCTAATGTTAAAGCAGTATCTAGAAGAAATTAAGGAATGTTCAGTGTTGCCAGTTGGGTACCAGATGGTATTTGCATTCCAGATAGTTGCATCTGGGTAGAAATTTTCTGAAGCTTCTTCTCTGAGTTCTTTGGTAGATAAGTTTTATATTACCTTGCTGGTTTTTAAGAAACCTTAGACCAATATATTGGAAAGCTATCTAAAATGTCTAGAGGTAACTGGTAACAGTAAATCATGCAATTTTTTATTTTTTTTTTAACATAGCTTTTATTACATGTTAAAGATACAACATGTATGTTACAATATAGCCTTTTTGAATATGAAAAAGTCTGAATTTCTCTGGATTTTTTTAGTTTGTTTTACCTTTCTTCTTTTACTTTCTGCTGGAGGATTCTTATAACTAGGTCACTTGTGTTTAACCAATTCTTATCATGCCCAAATGAATTAAAAGTTAATAAATATGCCTGTAAAAGCAGCAAGGTCAAGATGTCTCTTCATTGCTTATATGCGTAGGATGTATTTAAACTCAATCTGTCATTTAAGATTATTTTGAGCATTTAAAATTTCTGGATGTGTTAAGTTACTGGTTTTAATGCTGAAATCAATATGCAGGCACTGCAAGTACACAGCTGTGCATTGGTACTAGCAGGTGCTGTGCATCCTGAAATATCTGATTCAGCCAGCCAGCTGGTTTTCCAGTATAGGAGCAGTGGATAGGCTGTTCCCAAGCATCACAAACTGACTTGTTTGATAATTACATCTGCCCTGAAATTAAAGATGTTATTTATGAAAAACATCATATTGCTGTCAGGAATTGTGGTTGATCTGAAAGAGGCTGATAAAGAGAATTCCCTGTTTAGAGACTGATGAACTGATGAACTTGTAACCCTGATGAAATATTCAATTATTATATGCTACTGTGTCTCTCAAGGGTTTCTTCCCTGCTTTTTGATCTTCTAGGAGTCTGCTTATCCAGACTCTATTTTTATACTGGAATAGCTAAGCCCAGTGTGCATTTACAACTACTTTTTCTATCTGACACTGTAACAGCAAGTGCCTGTGGGTATTGGCTGCTGACCACAAAAAGGTTGCTTTAAATAAAACCTAAGATCAGGGATGCCTGAAAAAGCCTAGTTTTTAATAGACAACTACAATAGCAATCTTTCTGCACTTCAAGCTAGCTGCACAGTGATCTGTGTCAGAGTACCATTTTGAGAACAGCTGTAAGGTTTTGTGATGTTGGCAGTCTTCAGCCAAAGGTAGCTTCTTCTAGGGGCACTGGAAAGGACTGTTTTGTTTAGGCTGGAGATGTTTTCTAACACTCAGGTCATGAAAGAGGTGTTGGGGAGTCTGACTACAAGCAAAACTAAGTGTGACCTTGAACTTATGAATCTTAAAATCAACCCTGTGGATGCCTGTGCTGCTGTCAATGTTTAACACTGATTTAAAGCATGATGAGCAGCACATCCTGGATTTAGGCTTCAGGTGCTGTGTAGTGGAGGTAAATGTTTTCTCTCTGCAAATTTGCATGCAGTAATATATTTTTAAAAACTAGCCTTGGCTGAATACTTCTAGTATGGAAATCCACTGTTTCCACAGTGATGCAAACAAAGTAACTGCATGAGCACCCACATTGTGGACTTCAGGGAAGTTGGTGCTGGATTTCAAAGTATGGTTATATCACTGCAATACACTGAGGTGTGTATCTTTCTCTTCACTTTCAAGGCTCCCAGCAGTCTCATGGAAACTCTTGAGCAACATCTAAACTCACTGGAAGGAAAAAAACCTGGCAACAAGTAGGTATCTATGTTGTACCATGTATCTAGGCATAACAGAGACAGTGTGAGATTAATTGATGTTTAGGTTTGCCTCCCCCAACCTCCTTTTGTCACTTAGCTAGAAAATAAGACAAGGCTTTTCCTCTCCTTTACAAAGTCATCTTAATGGCAACATTTTCTTTAATTAATGGTGGTGGGGGAAACACACAGAACAACTAGATGCTTTCCAAAATGAACTAAAATTACTTGAGGAAAACTAGAAGGAACTGGGGGTTTGCATGCTGCTAAGGCTTTTATCTTCAAAATCTATTTATTTTCTAATGGTTTTGCATCTTCACACTAGATACTTGCCATGGCTAAGTCTAGGAAGGATTAAGCTAAACCTCTGCTTTCTCTTTTACTGTTGCTATCCTTGCAATTTAGTGAAGGGTAAGTATATACCTTTACATATCGCTTGCAGGCATGGTTATATGTATTTTTAAAATATTTTCTTGAACACTTAGATATTTTCTTTGAGTTGAGCTAAACTGTTCTTTGCTTTTGTATATAGTCATTAAGTTATTTTTTTGTCATTTCTGAGATGAGAAGATCTGGAAATCTTCTAATCTGTTCTGCAGCTCCTAGGACTTACCCAATTCAAGTAACTTATGGGATGGATGCTAGTTCAATACTGGTGCAGCTTTATCTTCAACTCCTCCTTTCATCTCTTAGATCAAAGCAGCTCTAAAAATATGTAGCAGTATTTTCATACCTCATAATGAAAGCAAACAAATGCACTGACGTGCATTTTAAGTTATGATTAAGGCTCTGTCAGTTACTGTTAGTGTGATTTTTGTGCATGTGGGAGAACTTCCAGCTTGAACTTTCCAACTCACTGTTTTCATACTTTTAAATGTAGTTATTTTCAAGTAACTCTGACTTTCTTTAAAAGAAAGTAGACTTTGAAAATTTGCTGACACATCCTCAGAAGACTTAAGTTAGATAACTGCTTCAGTATTGGTGGTGTTCTGCTGCTGTTGCATGGTTTTATGATATGGTGACATCTTGCCCCAGTAACTCTTTCCTGCTGGGTCCTGTAGGCCCCAAAGCAAGATATTTGCATGCATCTCTGCATTTCCTCCATTTAGTAGAGCTTATTTAAAAGGCAGAATAATCCTGTGATGCCAGTGTAGCTTAAAAGATTAATTTAAGATTTGAAGTAAAATTTGCATTCTTTGTCTAAAGTGGCACATGGACGTTTGAGAAATGTAGAGGGCATGCAATTGAAGAGATCTTCAGAAAGCTTTCATGCTTAGGTTTTGGTCTTTTTGCAGGAGTTTTGATGACCAGAAACATAGTTTCAAAGCTGTACTTATCTGAAAACCCCCTTTTTTTTCTAGATCTGGGGCTCCTTCTCCTCTGAGCAAGGTAAATACTGCCAGTTGCTATACTAGATAATTCTCGTTTAGGTGATACGGTTTAGAACATTGTAAGGAGTTAAATTTCCATCTCTCAACCTGCTTTTTAGACTTTGCCACCTAATTGACAAAATTTGATCTTTTAATGGCTTTATCAATAGTGGCCCCATAAGAGCATGTCACTGATCTGAAAGGCTGCAATGCTTGTACCAGTCAGGATGCCAAGGAACTTCACCTGGATGTGATGATTGCTCCTTGTGAAAGCACAAAAGATACGTCTATTTTTATCTCAACTTCTTCTTTTTTTTTTTTTTTTCTTTCACTCTACCTTAATTCTCATGTCAGCGAGAAACTTGCTCCAGGGTATTTCTCCTCCAAATCCTTCACTCCTTCGCTCCCTCCGCAGCTCTTCAGGAGGAAGTTCTGACTCTTTTAAAGCCATGTTAATGTGAAAAGCCAGGAAGAAAGGAAGAAAATTTTCATTCAATATATCTAGTTTCAGAAATGACCTTCATTAGTGAGTCTGCTGACCTTAATTTAAAGCAAGAGTTGCCAGTGAAAATGCCTTGGTTTGAGTGTCAGATAAACTAATGAGCTTTATGGTGTTAGTAATAGTAGCTCATGGTATCCCTGGAGCATTGCCAGGTGACATAGCTGTGTCTCATAATGGGTGTTGTGGAGGAAAAACTCAATGAAATCTGAATCTAATGCAGAGGGTTCAATGCTTGATTCTAGAGAAAGCTCTTAAATTTCTTTCTGCAAAGCCCTTTACTAAAAAAAACACAACAAAACCAAATGAAAACAACAAAATGTAACCCCCACAACTCTGCTGTTTAATACGAGAGGAGTTGGTGAGAACTACATGATGGCTCAGAAAGTGTTCTTACATCTTTAACCACATCTTCCTTGATGCACATCAAGGGAGGGATTGGGACCATTATGGTTGCAAACCTTACTAAAGCTTTTTGGAGAGTCTAGAAAGCTTACACCCATCTGCTAGAGTTATGATGATGGGATGGCAGTAGAAGAACTCAGGAGAAAATCTTTTCAAATTTGCCATTCTTTTTCCTTCTTGGAAGTGGTCAGAATGGCAAACAGTACTAAAATTAGGACTTGTTTTCAGTTGTTAGGAAAAGGATCTCTAGCATGTGAGATGCTGTACCAAAGCTTACAGTATCTTTTAGAATTAAATTGACATTCTACAAGGTAACTTGAGTCTTCAAGTTCACAGAGGAGTTGCAATATACTCTCCTGGGTGTCTGTCCTTGCCATACTTGAAGTATCTTTATCCAGAATTGGAGCAGCTAAAGAAGCAAAGTCATAGGCTGAGCTGTCTTTTGTATCTTCCCAAGGACTTACCCCTGAGCACTGTTCATGGCTCTTTAAACTCTCTTCTGAAGGTTTACAAAAACACTTTTAACTACTTTCTAACCATTTCTCTTCTCTCACCATTTCTGTGGTTAGAGGTGCTGTTGTGGATGAACAACTATTTGTTGTGGATCAACAACTATGAAGAGTCTGACAGTTATAGAAACAACTCCTTTAGAATAAACTTTGTAGAAACCTCTTCCTTCTTTGGAGTGACCTTGGGGTTTCTCAGCTCTACTACCATCTGAAACTTAGCCCAATCTTCCTTAAATTCTTTCAGAGGAGAAAACAGCTCACAGTAAAAAGACCTGATGTCAAAATTGGGTTTTTAAAGTATGTGCGTCTGTGCATGAGTTGGCTGGGGAGAAACGCTGGTATATTGAATGTATATTTAAAATATTTCTCCAGTCTTCTCCAGCCACAACTGTTACATCTCCTAGTTCTACTCCAGCAAAAACTATTGATACATCTCCTCCAGTTGATCTTTTTGCAACTTCATCTACAGCTGCTCCAGTCAGGTAAGTTAAAAACTGTATTTGAGTTACTGAGCTTGATGTAGGTACCAAAGTCATACTTGTAAGAGCAGGCTTGCATAAAAGACTTTGCTTATTTTACAAGTAGTCTACATCACTTCCAAAGGGATACATTATTCTACCAGTACAGATCACAAATTAGCACAAAACAAAAAAACCCAACCAAAATACAACAAACAAAAAAACAAACAAAAAAACCACCCAAAACCCCACAAAAATGCTGTACAGAAACTTCTTATTAAATAGACCAAAGTAATGTGTAAGTCCAGAGTAGTCTTTGCTGACCTTCAAAATTCTTTCTAAAACTGCTGAATTAATATTCTCTTTTCTTTCTTTTCAAATCAGTTAATGAAGCACAAAAATAATGAACTTCTGAAGGTTAAAATAAAAAATAAACATTTTACCTATGAGAAAATCTGAACCTTGCTTTCAAGTCAAAACCAGAACAAAGCACTTCTGCTCATTGTAAAGAGCAGAAGTGATTGAACTCTAGAGATGTAAAAACTCTAAGCTTAAACCAAAAGTCTGTAAGATGTTACTAATTTAAGTGTCAAGTGAAGAACTTCACTGAAGAAAGAGCTTTTATTTTTTGTAATTTAAATGTTCTAGATGAACAAGATCTGGTTTCCTAAGTAAATACCTGACTGAGTTAACCCATAGAAATTCTGCCAATTCTCTTCTACCTAAAGCCAGTTCATTGCCTGGAAACACAGGTTTCTTGCTTTCTGACATGACATGATGAAATATGGAAGTAGAATAGTGCTGGTTTCAGTCACAACAGTTATTTTCTGTGCTTTTAGGGACCACCTGGAATTTTACATTTTTTGTTTTGGGTGTTGTGGTGGGGTTTCTTTTAGTTTGGTTAGTTGGGTTTGGGCTGGGATTTGGGTTTTTTTTGTTTGGTCACTTGGGTTCTTTTTAAAGAAGTTTTAAGTCACGTAGATCTGTTGCAATGCCATTATCAGGAAATGGAAGCAGGTTAAGGTTCCCATCCTGGGTTGTGGCATATTCTTGCGACTCACTACACTAGAAATGCTTATCCTAAAGCCTAAAAAAGTCTCTATTTCATCCAAACTAAGGTTGATTCCTTAATCCAGTCATGATGTTTTTTTAAAAAAAAAAATATTAAAATGGACAAATTCCTCCAGTATTTAATGTCTCTCTTCCTTTTCTTGGCAGCTCTTCCAAACCATCCAGTGATCTTTTGGATCTTCAGCCAGATTTTGCTGGTACTGGGCAGGCAGCTCCAGCACCTGCTCATGCGGGTGCTGCTGCTGCTGCTGCTGCTGGAGGCACTTCGTGGGGAGGTAGAGAAACCTCACTATCAGCATCCCTTCTTGCAGTCTCCATCTTCTTGCCTGGCTGAGCTGAAATCTGCCTCTTTCTCTGATAGCACAGGATGTTCCCAACTCACCCCCAGGCTTCTGCTGACCCGACAGTCAGGCATCCCTCTGCAGCACAAGGCTACTTCTTCTTTCCAGGGATATGTATAATAGTATAAGCTGCTTATAAGGGCCTGACTGCAAAGCTGAGGGAGCCAGCATTATGTGACTAAAAGTGAGCAGGAAGGGGATGGAGGAAGGTGAGCAGGTAGAGTAGGCACTTCAAAACAGAAGAGCCAGAACTGCTTTTGTGTTTATTGGCAAGGTGGGGGCAGAAACCAGCTCTTATGTTCATGGAGCAAAGCACATGGATCAATAGGATGAGGAACAAAAATAGCTTTTAAAACAAAAACGCATGTAAAGCAAACGGTGGCAACTTAGTTCTGCTGCAAGTGTAATTACCTCTGACAAGCCTTAACATATTTTAATAAAGTATCTCCCTAGTGTGCTTAGAATATTAATATGGAAATAGAAGTAGAGGGCTAACTGCTATTCCTCACAGGAATAGCTCTCTGAAATCTGACGCTGCTGTTCCAGGCAGCAGCAGCAGCTGGTGATCTGGAGGACCACAGTAAATGTAGGCAGTGCTCACTCTTGTCCTGTTAAAACAAGGAATTAGGCCAGTAAATGTGATTTAATTTACACAGTTGTAAACTGATTGTGGTGTAATCTTAAGAGATCCTGTGTGGCAGCTTAATGAACTCATCAGCCTGCTCCCGGCAGGAATGCAACACTGAGTCATGCTGACTCTGCTATCAGTGCTCCTACTGGGTACTGGTGGCTTCTGCAGTCCCTATTTCTGTTCTTAGCTTTAGTTCATTAAAGATGACATTGTATTTCAGCCACTTCATTAAG
The DNA here is from genome assembly GCA_013398275.1 of Promerops cafer. Classification (NCBI taxonomy): domain Eukaryota; kingdom Metazoa; phylum Chordata; class Aves; order Passeriformes; family Nectariniidae; genus Promerops; species Promerops cafer. The sequence goes on along the minus strand of VZSE01000979.1, from coordinate 1,720,400 downwards.
AAAGGATAGCTAGGGCTGTCATGTAGACATTGTATTGCATATTCTGGTTTAATCTGTTGGATTAATTTCTTTTTTTGTCCCTACAAATGTCAATTTTATTAACAGAAAGATAATCTGACTCCAAAGAGTCATCTATTCTAGGATGCCTGGAACTAATTATTCTGCAGTATTTTGATCGCGTCCTATTTGTCATTGCCAAGCACTGAAATACAAGCTTTTGAGATGTTTGCAAGAGCATGAAGGAGCTAACTTTTTTAAGCAGTTGCTCATTCCTGCAATAATAGAAATACAAATAAATAGCCAGTAATATTGTAAAGTATTGATTTGCATAGAAATTGAAAGCTGATTTGTTTGGTTCTTTTTCTTTTTGGACAAAACACCCATAGTTTGGAACTTATGTGTTTTTATTCTTCTGAATTACTAAAAACTTTAAAATTGACTAGTAATGCACTTAGTCCATGACAGAAAAGGACAGCCAATTATTTTCCTATGGCCACAATTGTTACTACCCTCATTAAGTATACTTCAGTCTTACCTTTCACAATAGCATTTTGGTAACTTAGTAAGCTTCAGCTTTGTCTGCTTTACTGCTGGCAGCAGTCCAGGTATGATGACCTGTTACTGCACTGGAATCTTTCTTGCGTTTGTTTGTTTGTTCTGTTTTGCTTTTGCTCTTTGAACTCTCTGACAGAACAAAAATATTTCATCTGGAGGGTAGGGCAGTACTGAGGCAGATCCCTGATGTGAGCTAGTGAACTCTCCATTCCTGGAGATTTTTCAAGACCTGACTAGTGTGAGACATGACTGAGCTGATCTGGTGTTGAGAGCGCTGTTGTTCTGAGCAGGAGGGTGGACAAGATGACCTTCCTTCCACCTAGGACTTTTGGGAGGCTGTGTAACCATGCCTCCCTGCTACTTGAGCTGCTTATTCTTCAGGGCTACAGCAAGATAATATGGAAATTCATGAGAAAATAGTACTAGAGGGAGGAAGCTGGAAAAAGTGCTGCAGTTCAGAATAGCCGGGAAAATGTGAATATCAAATACTTCATGTTGCAGCATCAATACATATCAGCAATGAACAATCCTGATTTTCTCAGTCTCGCTGGCAGTGTAGATTCTATGTATTTTGACACAGGCTGTATATTCAGTATAGTGGATTATATTTGGGGTTATGTACAGTACACTGTATATTTTGTTGTATACCTACTGTATTACTGAATACACAATATGTCATCTAGCAAATGAATTCTAACTTGTGAAAATATACACTTCTGTGCTATCAGATCATCAAGATTAGGTAATATGGTGCCTACAGCATACTGCAAGGAGGATAGATAACCATTTAGCAGGTAGAGTAGACTATAGTATTACCAAAAATACAGTAGATCAAAGTCTGCATCTTTGTGAAGTTTTACTCTTTGATATAAAAGCACTGACTTGAATTTCTGCTCTGAACTACCTTACAGTGTGCCTTAGAACATGGATTTGCTATCAGTATTGTTGCTTTAATAGTACTGTACAAAAAACCACTGTTTTTAATCATTCCCATATTAAGACTTAAGTGTAGATTGCTGTGCTGGATAATTGTAATTTCACTGTATTGAGTTCTATAACATAACTGAATAACAAAAAGGCATTGAAGATTAAGCTAATAGAACATGAAAGTTTGCCAGCAGTTGTTTATTTCAAGTCTAGCTGTGAGACATCCACCTGGTGTGCGGTAATGGGATACCAGAGCACTGCATTTTTAATGTACTGTTCTGCTCTTTCAGAATGGTATTTTGACTTAGTTCAGCTTGTGCTGTCAGTCTCAAGTAGAGCTCGCCCAAGGAATCAATTATGAAATTTGTAAAAAACCTAAATGTAGGGTTTTGCTGCCTTTTTTACAAGTGTTGTAAAATAAAGACAAATTTGTGAAGATAGGGCTGCGCCTGCTCAAATCATTTTGCTTCCAAATGCTGACCCACAGTAAAGCATCAGGACTCTGCTTGCTGTTCGGTGTGGATCAGATGAACCCATGACCCTGTTATGTGTACAGAGAATCTAGGAGCAGCACTGAGATACTGGTTAGTAAATAGGTAGTTGCTGAGCTCAGACTATCCTAACTACAGGATAAAAATTTAATAGGAAAAACTCATTAGTTTTTACATGTTTTTATATCTTGTAGTTGATTTTTATGTAGGCAAAACTTCTGTGTTTGAGCTCAATCTGACTGATCTTAGAGGACATCAAATTGTAGGAAAGTCTGTCATTAAAGATGTTTCATTGGCTTTCAGAAACAGTTGACTAAGGAGCCAGACTTGGAGCAGAGCCAATCTGCTTATGCTGTCAACATTCATACTCCTCATAGCAAGTGTTAACAGAGTTAGTTGTTCCTGCAGAGCATGTTTGCTCTATCATAAATGCAGGAAAAGCTTTTTAAAAGGAGCTGCTCTATTGATTTATTTATTTATTTTGCACTTGACAGTTGTCCCAAGTCCAAGAACCACCACCTGTTTGTCTCTGAGAATATATTCGGAGGCTAGAGATGCCATGTATCATACCCTGAAGTAACTTAACACTATTTGCAAGCTGCTCACTGCTAAAGTACCTTTGCTTTAGTGCCTGTTCTGTGAAAGGTTCTAGGGATATACTGTTCTGTTTTGAAGAGTTATTACATCAAATGAGCTTTGTCATGTCAGAATAACTTCTTGAATATTAGAAAAGCAAGTGTAGAAATTATGTTTCTAGACATAACCTAGACATGTGATTTAGAATGAACATTTGGCTAATGAACATCTTCAATCTGGCAGTTCTACTAATTACTCTGGTTTTTTTTTATTCTGCTGTCATTTTAATGGAAAATCACTAGACCTCTTGGGAGAGGGTGAGTAGTATTTTCGATTTCTAAGACCTCTGTGTGTTAAGACTCCTTACTGAAAGCTCCAGCTTTCTGGAGCTGAGTGACTGTGATCTTTGCCTTTCCCCTTACCTTTCCTGTTTGATCTTCATTACATGGTTGCATATAGATAATCTGGCTGCACTTTCCGGTGTTACCTCTGAGCCACAGATTTCAGATCCATTTGCCCCAGAGCCTACTGCAGCTGCTGCTCCAACTACTGACACTACAACTACTACGGCTGCTGCCACTACAGCTACCACTGTCACTGCTGCCACTGCTGAAGTGGATCTCTTTGGAGGTTAGTTTGGTTGCTGTGGTGCTCTGCACCAGCTCAGGATGCAGTGGAAGCAATACTGAGCTCAGCTGCGTAACAAGGCCTCTGGTTAAACCAGCTGTACCAGAAGTGCCTGTGTGTTGGATGCTAGATGGAACAGGAAATAAGAACTGCCCAACTCCTTCTGTTTGCTGAGCTTTTAGCTAATAGACTCCTCTGCGTATATATGTAAAAATACATGGAAAACTGTAAACCTTAAGACTGAGTTACCTTATGATTGAACAGCTAAGAACAGTAGTTCTCAGGTCCACACTGGGGTAAGCAGGAATTGTTTCCACACTATTCAATAACTATGCACTCTACTACAATTTCAGAAAAGCAGCTGTGCTTTTGTAGTTGAAGAGGATGGATGTGGCAGTGTCCTCCCCTTCGTTACATGTCACGCTTGTGCTGTGTTGTGTTTCTTTGGGGTATTTCCTGCAAACAGAGTATGGAGCCAGCTGAAATTACTGTATTTCAGCAATCTTGAATCTGGGTTTTATTTTACAAATATTTGCAGTAAATTGAAGGGATGATGAACTTGTACTAAATGCCAACTGTGCAAATAATAATGTGTAAAGGAAAAAAAGAAAAAATATTCTTAGAGTTTAGTCGAGCTCATTCGGTTTCTATTGTCAGCTGCTATCCATTTGAGTAAGAATACATCTCCCACTGTATGTTGTCAATTTTCTTGGTACTCCTGTGGAGAAGGAGGCTTCCCAACAGCATGTCAGAAATTACATTTTTTTGAACAATATGCCAGCCCAGTAACGGAGAAATCTTCTCGTTTACAAACTATGTTTAAGATCACCTGAAAACTGTGTTCTTCTAGTTTTCTCTTTTCTGCTTTCATGCATACTTCCAGCATGACAGGGGATGTCAGGAATAAGTAATAACTTATTTGCTATCAAGACTGAATTCCAGTGAATTCTTCTCTGTGGGGTGTGTTTATCTATCACTTCTGCTGACAGGAGTGCCAGAGAGGTCTCATACATAAGCAGTTTGACTTCAAAGGTGTTTCCTTAAGACTGAAAGTTCCCAGTTAGAAGGTTTTTTTAGGACTGGCTTCATCAGACAGCACCAAAATATCCCCTGGTAAAGTGCTGAAAAGCTGTAAGAAAGAAATACAACTGCTACTTGCTGCTTACCCATCCTTTTACAAAGACTGATAATAATCCAAGTGCTACAAGATCAGCCAGTTGAGAAGCACCTTCAAAATTGTCATGGGCAAGGTTCTGGATGCCACTAGCAGTGAGAGAGAGTCTGATGTTGGTTGCTGTCAGGAGCTTGTTGCAGAAGCCAGGGCCTGTGCTTATTAACAGCCCTGCAGATGCATAGGGTGTGAAACTTACGGTATGTAAGCACTGAGGTCGAGCCAGTCTTGGATACTACACCTTAAAATTGCATTATTAATTTATTAACTTAGTAATTTAGTAATTAATTTAGTTATTAATTAATTTAGTAATAGGTATATGACTTTTTGAAAAATGAAAGAGTAGTTAAATGGATAGAAATCACTGTAAACTTGAAACAGGATTAGAAAAACAACTACCTGTGCTTATTTTTCCGGTACTACAGCAACAAGATGCAATTTTTTTTTTCTACCTTTTCCACTACTCTGTGTCTGGAAAAGCAGCTACTGCCAAATCATGTGCCTGTTTCCAGGCTTGTCAGACAAAGACCTGGATGTGTTTAGTTTCCAGAGGTTTAGCTGATCATTAGATAACTTGGTGGCACATGATAAGAAGTGGATCTTCACCCTTCAGTGTGGAAAGAATTTCACTCTTGCGGTATGCAGACCTCTGTGACTTGATCTCTTCCTTTAAAGAGAATGTATTTTGTCACTCAAATGTGATAAATCTCCAGTGGATTATATATTAGATGCATACTGATTTTTTTTTTTCCTGGAACACTTCAGAATGAAGAAAGGTTCTATTATTTATGATAACAGAAAACCTCTAGTTCTCAATACAAAAAATCTCTTAAACACACTCAGCAGTAAAGGTAGTTTTGCAGTGCCTTTGAGACACCCAGTGAACAGACCCTTTTAAGATCCATGAGTCTGTATTGAACTTCCATCTCTCTGCTCATGGTTTGAGTTTTTTTGTTTCTTTGTTTCTTTTCCTGAAGACTGTACTGTAAGTATATTCTAGCATCATATACTATCATTCCCTGTAACCTTAAGACTGTGCAAGAAGTCTTAAGGTGCAGTGAAGAGGTCCAGTGGAAAAAGAGGTCATTTTAGGGCAGACACTGCTACTCTTTAGTTTCTGTGATGCTAGACATGCTTACACTTAATCCTATTAAGTAGGTATTTCACCTTTGAGGTCTGCTGGAGATACAGTCTTCAAGGTCACCTTAACTTCTTGCAGCTTGCCAGTGCTTTGCTGCTTCACACAATTTCTTGTGGTCAGGTGTGGTAGGAGAAGGTACAGGAGCAGCAATCTCAGGAGAAAAATGTAAAGGGTTATCGTGGAGTGACTGTGTAGGGAAAGAAGCTGAAAGCTGCAGGGAAAAGGTAGCCAAGCTCAAGGAAGAAGCAGTAGAGGAAGCTTTGGAATAACTGTTGACTGCACTGTATGGCTGATACTTCAGCTGATAGGAGTCTGCCTGCTGCCTAGGACTGGGCTTTGTCTTTGAGAGATAAGCTCTGTGTCGTGTGTTAATTGCTAATATGGTATTGGAAAGCAGATGAGAAATGCAGGATTGATGCAGCATAGCTTTTTTAAAGAACTCCATCTGATTAATAGGCAATTACCTGGGCCAATTTGAGGAGCTCCTAATCATGTTTCAAAGATAAATAAGAAGAGGCTGTTTTCAAAGTGCAGCTGGAATCATTCCTGTGAAAGAGAAGTGCAAAGGTAGAAGAATGGCAAAATAACCTTGACATGCCACTCAGTATTAGAATTTGGGCACAGTATTTTTGGACATGTGTATTGTGCTCTTGAGGTGTATTTTGTTGTGGAATTACTCTGTAATCAGTGCGAGTAACAAGACATGTCAGACACTGTGCAAATGTCAGTTATTATGCATTAAGGTGACTTGAACTGTAAGTGGGCAAAACTATGGTCTTCCTGTAAAGAAACTACAGGCAAAGTGATGAAGACTTTTGGCAGTTAAGGGCCAATGAATGTCCCTTATTCTGGTACATGCTGGTATAGCAAGCTAGCACCTAGTTAGTAAATACCAAACAAACAACAAACACTTTGCATAACTATTATTATTATTTCCTAGCTCTGAGCATAGTAAAATATTTCTTTATAACTCAGTCAGGTTTTCTATGTCAAAAAATAGTGAAGGATGACTGAAAAGGGAAAAAACTCTGGAAACAGTTTCTTGTTTACACTTCAGTTTTATGATCTTTCCTCTACTTGTGACTTCCATAGGATTGTTTCACATATTTCCTAGTACATTAATGATTATAAGTCAGCTGAAGCATGTGTGTGAGTAAATTTGTCATATATTGATGCCATGGCATCACGTAAAGACCGAATTTATGAGATGAAAGAGATCACTCTGCAGGAACACTTATTTTGCTGCAGACAAGATGTATTGAAGCACTGCTTCAGTGTTTAACGACTTTGAAAACCCCTTGTTTGTACATTATTTCAGTAAGAACTATATGTATGAATTCAAGCATAATCCAGTATATAATACATACCTGTCACTCCTGGTAGATGTTCCATGCAGTGTGAACTTGCAAAGGTTTCAGCAACATCTCTTTAAGTTTTCAGGATGTCAAGAAAATCAAGTGAGGACCATATGTTACTTGATTCTAGAAGTCAAAAGCTAAATTCACTTTTTAAACAGGAGATGCAAAAATATAAAGAATACAGTAACTGCTTTAAAGGGAGAAAATCTCTTACACTGCTGAATGTAGAAATGTAGTGTTACTACCAATATGGAGGAGCAAAAAAGAAAATAAACTGTCCTTTTTTAAAATAATAAAATATGCAGATTTAATTGTATCCATTTTTGCATGTGATGCTAGATTTTATCAGAGGGCAACTGTGCAGGAGCAGCAGAGCCTTTTGAAAAGAACTTAATAAGCACTAAGTTAAGAAAAACCCAATGGCAAACCCTTGGTTTAAGCTGTGAGTTGTCTCTATGTTCATATAGGTTTCTTGAACTAATCAGAGTAACTAATATTAGGAGTTCTTAGTATGATATTTTTCATTTAGATACTAGTATGAGCTTTGGTGTTTATCCCACCTGCCATTTAACCCAAGTCTGATGCAAAAAACAATTACAGTGCTTGGCAAGAGCCTTACTCAGAAGTGTCAATAAAAAATAAAGCTGGTGCCAAACTGTTTCCTTGCATCTGTGGGCTGGAAGGAACTTGTGCCCACCTGAAAATTTATGACTATTACATATGGAACTTCAATAGCCTACATCTGGACAGGAATAGGTGGCACTCTGAGGCTGCAGTGATCCCAACATAGAACTGGTGACTAGCTCTATACATTCTGAATTTCTGCCTTAAATGTTATCTGGAGTCTATCCTTTCATTCTGGGAAGTAATTGTAAGATGGATTGACCAATGTCTGTGCTGCTGGCCTACATGCTTGTCTGGGCACAAATATGTTTTTTTGAAAGAGGCCAGGGTGCCCCTTCCTCTGAAAGCTGGCTCTGTAGTACAAAACTGAACACACGTGATGTTACACAAAACATCTGCTCAAGCAGGATGATGCAAAACTCTTCAGTTCAGTTCTGTGCTGAATTCCTTCCACACGCTGCGCACCAGTGTCTGGTACACACACAACACTGGGATGTTTGACTCATTCTGATGTTTTTACTTGGACAACTGCCATCCAGTTTTGTTGTTGAACAACCCTGTTACTTGAAAAATAGAATTATATTTGAAATGGCTTATTAGCAGGCCTTTTTTGCTACTAACTCATTTTAATTCTATTGTACAAGACTAGTGGGCTTTCCTCTCTTCTGTTGAAGTCTCAATGCATGTTCTTTTGAGCTTTTTAGATTACCTGGCACGAATTTGTTTTTAAAATGGTTGTTTTCATTTTAAAATTGACATTCAAGTAAAGCATGTTAAGCTTTGTCCTGTGCTAATTTGACAGTGCAATTGCAGTATTCCCCAACAGATTTTTTTTAACTTGCTATTTTTTGTAGCAGTAGAAAAATGTCCTTTACAAGCATCTTGAAGTATTTAATCCTCATTGTGCAGTCTTTTTTTTTGTGAAAAAAATGCTTGCCTATGGGGATAGTCCAAATGGCACTGTCCATTAAGACTACTTCATAGAATTAAGAGCACAAATGCTGGTTTAAGCCTAGAAATAATGCTGTTTGTTCATAGCTTGAAATTTAAGCATGCCACTTAGGAACTGGCAAACAAAAAGAAAAAAGCAGTCAGAGAGCAAGTGGCAAACAAAAAAAAAATTAAAAAAACCCTAATGAGCAAGTCATTCCAAAACCCCAAACTAATTGCTTTCCCTGACTTGGCTGGTTGGCCTAGAAGTGATCCTAAAAGGACAGACAGGTTATGGCTGGCCAACCATTGGTTAAGATTAACAATCTTGATCTGTTTGAAGCAAGCTGAGTAAATATAACCTATGCATCAGGTTATGGCTTCAGAAAGATCCGGTTGGAATACTGTTAAGAAACAAGTAAGTTCAATTCCTCAGATGTTGCATGACTGACTTGGCTCATAGACTAGAAATGGTAGATGCAGATATCTACCAGAGTAATTGGATTGTTATTCATAACGGTGCAAAGCACTATGCAAGTAAAATCACAGTTGCAGATTAATCACATGTAATACAGGCTTTGAGCATGCAAGTTGTTAATATGCTCTTACGTTAATTTTGTTAATTAGTTAATTTTGGGTAGTACACGAGCATGCTGCTCTGAACCCTTATACAATGAGAATAATGCCTTCTTTTACACTCACTGTGCTTATTGTGGGCAGCCCAAGAAGCTCCATCTGCAAACCCTGTCTAGAACCTGCTTGTGTGGGGTTGGGGGAGAGACAAAGCGTTTTGCGCTGCATGAGTGTCTTGCTGTTGGAGTAATTACATTCATGTTGTATAAGGGGATCTACCTGTGCAATTTAACTTGGTTCTTTTACTATATTTTTCTTATCTTTATTCTTTTTTTTTTTTTTTTTTAATTTCTGTTCTTAAACTGCACCCAAGATGCCTTTGCAGCTTCTCCTGGGGAAGCCCCTGCAGCAGCTGAAGGGGCAGCAGCACCAGCTACCCCAACCCCTGTAGCAGCAGCTCTTGATGCATGTTCAGGAAATGGTGGGTTTTATGTCATTAGATAGTTTCTTGTTTTGCTGGTTTTGGGGTTTTTTTTGTTTAAACTACATGGCAGTGTGTTTTTCTGAAAATTTCATACTGTTTGCAATTGGTAAAAACAAATCTTAGACTGAAGAGCATGCTTAACAAAACTGCTGATTTCTGAGTCCCAGTGACTGTGTTTATTGGTAGTGCTAATGAACAGTTCTGTCAGTGCTGAGTTGTAAGCAGCAGCCTGGATAGTCCTTTGTCATATTTGGTTTTCTGGCCTTGTCAAAGAGCCTTTGAAAGTTGTCCCCTCTAGTAACTAGACTGCTCAGCCTTTCACACAGTCTTTATTTTAGAAAAATTTAAGTAACTTGTCTGGATAAGTAAGCTAGATGTTAGAGCGACCTCCTCTGTGTGCGTGCGTGTATTTGCAGTATGTGCATTGCCTATAGTTGCTTTGTTCTTGACTTCCTCCCTCACTGATCCTAAGTATGCATACACATATATTTCCCCTCTCCTTTTTACAAGACCCCTTTGCCCCATCCGAAGGTAGTGCAGAGGCTGCTCCTGAGCTGGACCTCTTTGCTATGAAGCCAACAGAGACTGCTGTTCCTGTAGTTACCCCTACAACTAGTGCAGCCACTCCAGTTCCTGCAACAACTCCTTCTCCAGCTGCTGCTGTTGCTGCTGCTGCTACTGCTACTACAGCTACTGCCACTACCACCACTACTGCCACCACTTCTGCTACCGCCACCACCTCCACTCCTCCTGCTCTAGATATATTTGGTGGTAATTTTGTTTTTAACTCTTTGATTCTGGTGGATTGATCTGTCAGGAGTACCAAATGAACAATTCGTTGTTGCATGCGTGTTGTGTGCCAGGCTTTCAAACCAGAGAGCCTATTAATTTCAAATATGATGTGCAAAATTGGAAACTTCTGTTCTCAGTCCTGCCTTTCAAAAATGAGTTAAAGATGTGTTGTGTTCTTGGCCTTAGATTTATTTGAGTCTGCTCCTGATGCACCTGCAGCACCTAAACCTGATGCTACTCCTAGCATAGATCTCTTTGGTACAGGTAAAGAGAGAATTCTTCTGATACTCTGCTGCTTTGAGACTGCAATGGTGTAAACTGATTTGAGTGATATTTACTTCTTGTTCTTTCTTTCATTTCTGGAAGATACATTTTCATCTCCACAACCTGGAGCTTCTCCTGTGCCTGAGAGTTCTCTCACTGGTGATCTTTTATCTGGTGAGTGCTTGTTTCCACAGGCCATTCCACAGACTACTTGGGTTTGGATTTTTTTTTCCAAAAGTTAAAAAAACCAAAAATCAACTTACTGCCAATTGACATCTTTAAACTGAAATATCAAGAAATATTAAATTTTGGGTTTACTGCTTTGGTCACAAGATGTGCACTTGCTGAAGATGCAAATCATGAAGTGGTGGACACTGAAGTTCAGTAAGTAAGTGATGTGGTTGTTGAGAGAGGAAATCCTCCTCTAAGCATAAGAAAATGCTTAATAAGCAATGTTTTCTTTAAAGTACTGTGGTTTTCAGTTGCTGTGTGAGAAATGTAACACTTTCTGTTTGCAGTTCTGGAGACTATTACCCGAATTTACCAAACCTGTGGTACTAACTGTTGGAGCCCATGTGGCTTTGAAATATTTAGCTATCATTTTTGCCTTGCTGATACTAAATATTATTTATCCTGTGCTTACTGCAGTGGATGCATTTGCAGCTCCCTCTCCTCTACCCACTGCCTCTCCAGCAAAGGTGGATTCTTCAGGTGTGATTGACCTATTTGGTGGTGGGTATTTTTGTTTCCTCACCACTTCAGAGTTGAATCACTTCATTTCAATTACCTTTGCGCTTTGCTAAAGCTGCGGGTTTCCCCTTCTCACAGCTTTTCTGTGTGGCCTTCGGGCTGAGTCTGGCATGTCTGGTTCTTAAAACTGCACCATCAGGAACTGCAAATAAGCTGTCGGTGTGGTCGTTCTTTTGTCATGACACTTGCCATTCTGTCCCCAGTCAGTGCATGTGTGGCTCTTCCTCAGATGTCCAGTGAAATTCTGCTCTGTCCTTGTTCTTCTTTGCTAATCCCCATGGTCATGCTGTTTTCTCTCAGTTCCGTTTCTCAAAGCAGCTGAAGTTTTGAGGGTGACTTGTCTCAAACTGGGTATATCTGAATCACAAGATTTGACAAGGTGGAAATTAGGATGGGCACAACCAGCCTAATTTGAAGGCCAGAAGTGGTGCTTAGAAGCAGTGAATTTCAAACATTAGTGAGATATTCCTCTAAAAAGATTTCATGTGAGCTACTGGCTTCTGGCTGGAATTACTCCAAACTTTGAACCAATGCTTTCATCTCCAAAGCCCTGTTGTCTTGAATGCTGTGATTTGTATCTGAGAAGAGGTCCAAATAAAAGAGATTTCTTTCAAGTGCTGGTTTGTTGTATGTCCTTTTTTCCACCTGAACTTTGCATCCATGGTACTGCTCTGCAATAAGGATGGCCAAGCAGTTTCATTTTCTTCTTCTGATATATGAAGCAGTTATTCTTTTGCCATATTTTGATAAGTGATTAATTGATGTATTTAATATTGAATGCCTCACTTTTACTTGATGCTTTCTGGAATTCCCTTTAGATGCTTTTGGAAGTAGTGCTTCTGAACCCCAGCCCACAACCCAGGCTGCTTCTAGTTCCTCAGCTTCTGCAGATCTACTTGGTGGTAATAAAGAATTTCTAAAAACTTGTTACTTTAGAGCAATACTAAGAAATGGTGTTTGAAATCTTTTATGTTCCTTGGGTGTAGACAGTGAAATAAAATACTTATTCACAAGATTTCTTAGTACTTTAGATGTTTTAATTAAAACTAGAGTGACTTATAATGGAAGCAATATACTGAAGTACAAGCTAACTTCCTAGATTATCTCCTTTCATTGTTCTTTGTTTTTCTACCTCCCACAAAGGCTTATTTTTCTGTACTGTACACTGAGTATGAGTGTCTCCATAAAGTTTCTTTGGCTGTCTGTAGCAGTACTAAAGTTAAGCAATATTTCAGGCTATGCTTCTTGTTCCTTATGCTAATTAAACTTTGAGTTCTTTCAATTTGGTTTCTTTAATTGGGTTGAACACCTAAATGTTAGTAGCTTGAATGACTTGGTAGCAGTCTTGCATTTAGCCAGGGAGAGTGGGATGATGAGATGCTTTTTGGAGCACAAGGGCTGAGAAGTGATAGAGACCCTCTCCTTATACTGGGTGAGATGGGGCCTCTGCTACTGCTGAATGTGGCATCACTGTCACACCCTGTATCACAGGTTGGATAACTGTATTATTTGAGTCTGCACCCTACAGGTAACAGCTTCAGCTGAATTCTTTGTTTACTATTCTCCAAATTCGTGCTATACCATGTATTGTAGTGGCTGCAGTGATTGAGCTAAACAGCTGTGACTCATCCTCATCCCAGTCTGAAGTTCGTAGAGAGCAAAATCCCAACACATGCACATCTGGTTTGTAGAAGACTTGTCTTAAATTCTCTCGTGTTTCTGAGAGGGGAATTTGTCTCATGATTAGTTTATAGATGGCTTAAGGCCATAGATCAAGTTTTAACTTGCAGGAGACTGGTTGGACAGGGTTGTTGGACAGAAGCTATGCAAACATTACGATACAAAATATTTTATGTTGTTATCCGTAACGAAGCTTAAATGCAAGTAGGAATTGTGCTCCAGATGGCTTTAAACTTCAGCAATGCTCTCTGAATCTCTGATGAGTTGCATTAAATCAAAACCTAAATTATAAAAGGGATGTACTAAGTCTAAATAATCAAGCAGACCTGAAGCAGTTGGGGTGAATAGATGATTTTTAAAAATTTATTTTATTTATGCCTTGAATATACATTCCAAAGGGCTCTAAGTAGATATGATTTGGGGTTTTTTTGGCAGACAGAGGGAGTCTATAAACATTGCAGCATATTGCTAAGCATTTGTTCACTCTAGATAATGGCAGATGTATAGCCTGCAGTGTAATACAGTTTTAAATTTAAGAGTGTCTGGAGTTTGTATCATGGCTGAAGGCTTGTCCTTCATGGTTTATGAGTGTTTGGTTGTACTAAGTGTTTGCATAATGTTATGAGTATACTTGCTATTCATAATTGTCTTAAGTGTTCTGCTGTCAAATAAGTTCCTACCCCTTCTTGGCTTGCTTAGGAAATTTGGAAGAAGTATTTTCCTACCCTAAGCCTTTCAGCAGACAAAACCAGAACTACGCTGATAAATAAAACAGTCTAGCCATTTTCCCTTCTAGATCTTTCTATCCAATTAAACTGTGTGCTTGTATGTCCCAGTATGTATTCAAATAACATGTTCTTATATGAAATCTTACTTGACTGTGTAAAAGCAACCTCAAAATCAGGCATTTGGGGGTGTCCATACAACACATCTAACTCAGTTGCTGCAGGCTTACCTAGGGTCTTGTGCAATCTCTAGACAACTAGGAACTTGGTTGGTTAAAGAATTTTTATGACTTCTGTGCCTGGTATTGCTCTTAAATTGTGTAAGGCTAAAAGCTATCAAATTAAGACCAGTCATCATACAAATCTGCACCAGAAGCTGGGGAGTCCTCTCTTCTGTAGCTGGAAAAACAGACACTTTATAGAGCTTTGCAAAAGTTTACAGAACTTTCTAAACAGAATCTTATTAATGGATATTGGATTACACCCTTCTGCCAGGCTCCTTGTTCTCACTCAGGAAGTGGAAAGACAGGCTCTTTAGATGGCTCCTGTGCTTTAGGAATTGCTGCAGTGAACTGCCTTTGTCATCACTGGATCTGGTCAACGTGCCTCTGGCCTGATTCTGTGGAGATTAGTACTTTTGTGCAGATAGTTTAATGCATGTAGCTTTGCCTTGGGCAGGTGATGATCTAGTGTCAGTCATTTTTTAGGAGGTATCTGCTGCAGACCACCTCCTCTAGAAGAAGCAAGTAGAAGAAGCCTCTTTTAGGCAGCTGGAGAAAGCATCACTATCACAAGCTTTGGCACTAGGGCAACTGGAACTGCCATAGTATGTGCTGGAAGGGAGACAGGGGATGCAGCTGGGCATGGGTACATCTGGAACGTAGGAATCAAGGCATACCAGAGTGAGTTCACTGGAGAGCCACAGAGATGGTGACTTGTGCACATGACACACAGAGAGCCTCAACTGGGCTCATTCAGCCTTGAGAAGGCTAAAGGGAATCCTTAAAGATCTCTAAACTCATGGGAGTATGCAGAGGAGACTAGCCGGGTTCTTCTCGGAGGTGCACAAAGATAGTAAAAAAAGGCAATGTGTGTGGGAAACCCATTAAACACTGTAATGGTCTGATATGACAACAGGCAACCCAGAGAGCCAGTAAAATCTCCCCTTGGAGGTGCCAAGGCAAATGTCTGGGCAACCTGATTTGATTAGACTGACTTTAACCAGGGTGTGTGTCTGGCTGACCTCCAGGGATCCCTTCCAACCTACATTATTGCATGACAAACTCATGTCAAGAGCAGACTGTGGAGAGATGAGGGCAGATCTCTGATGCTAGTGCATTTTTCTTATTCAGGGTTAGCAACATGTGAGCATGAGACTTGCTGTGGGCTAGGATTTGGGTTATGAGGGCTTCTTGGTTCCATTATGCTGAAGTAAGCCTAATAGACATAGGGAAGCTCATATAGGCTGCTGAAATATTCTTTATTTTAAAATGGTTTAGTAAGAATTGTCTTTATCATTCCTCCCTCTATAGACTGAGGTTTTGGTAAACACAGTCTAACAAGGCTGGCTCTAATGTCCTCACCTCTCTTCTGTGTTTTTTAAAGGCTTTGGAGGTTCTTTTATTTCTCCCTCTCCATCACCATCTCCAGTCACTCCAGCTCAAACTGGATTATTACAGCCCAACTTCGATGCAGCTTTTGGGACAACAGCTCCAACAACTGGCAGTTCTTTTGATGCATCAGGTGAGCCACAGGGTTTCTTCCTGTGAATTTTCTAATGTATCTTGTGTGCTAGATGAGTTAATGACACCACATTTAGGCTCTGAGTACAGGCAATATCAGTGACCTCCTACTTCTTTCTTACTGGAAGAACCTCAGGGTGGTGATAAGGCTGGTGTGTGCCCAAGAGCTCTCTGTACCCATTTTTTATTCTACCATGTCAGTAAAAAACAAACTAGTGTATACATCATCCTTGCATGTGCTTGATAGCATGAATCAGGAGTTACACAAACAAGGAAAACACCACTCTGTAAATCAAGTATACAGGCAAGTCATCTTGCCACTGCTGCTGATGGTGCTCTGGAGCCTGCATGGCACCCGAGGGTACACACAGAAACAGAAAATGGCCTAGAGATCTTTGCCTGACTATAAGCTTGAACTTTTATCGCTGCTATCATTTTGTTTGCATCTCTTCCATTCTATATTTTTCATGCTGGGTCCTCGCTACAAACTTAAAATTGGTGAGTTCTACAACCGTACAAGAAAAAAAAGATGGAAATAGTACTGCTGCTTGGTTATTTGGTTGCTTGCCAGTGCACATGCTACCCCTCCCTGCTGACTTAACATTAGCATGTACCTCAAATACGGATCAGAAGATAGAACTCAGGCTTGAGATGTACCAAGCAGTTTGACTTCAAGGGATCTAAAAAATGAACTTCTGAGTTAGATGACTGGACTAAGGAGAATAGCACTGTCTGTGTGGATGGTTCTGGTTCCTTCTGATCTCATAAGATGTTAGTAGGTTTTCCTGATTCCCTGCTGCTTGCAAGTGAATAGTAACATCTTGAGACTGCCAATCCTGTTGCTGTGAGATGTCAAGGTATAAGACTGCCTTTGCCACAGTAATTCTAACTGGTGTTTGCAGCAAGATGTTCATTTTAAAAACCTTTAAATGAATATCTCCTGACAAATGTGTGTGTATCTGACATCTCTGTAAGGATGGTTGTAAGAAAAATAGTGTCATGTGAAAGTGGTGCTGTATCTATGTAGATTCAATGCTCCAATTAAATCCCTTTTAGGCATGTCTTCTCATACTAGTCTCCATTGGTATAGCTTTTTGAGGATTACTGTACATTCAGTGTCTAGTAAAATGACATGCATGCCCTTGTTGGCATTACTTTTAATGTCAAATGGTGTTTCGATAAGACTTGTGATGTGGTTGTCTGTGCTGTATTTGTTGAGCAACAGCAGAGTAGCAAGCAGTGCATTTTGATCACAGCTGCTGTTCTAACTCACTTCCTTTCACTTCCAGTGTTTGATGGCTTAGGTGATCTTCTTATGCCAACTATGGTTCCTTCTGGTCAACCTGTAGCACCTGCAGCCACAGCAACAGTCCCTGCTGCAGCAGCAAGCAAAGGCCTTGGAAGTGATCTTGATTCATCTCTTGCAAACTTAGTAGGCAGTAAGTGACAAATTTTGGTTTTAAGTGATGTGGCATGCATGTTGCTTTTCCATGGAGCCAAATACCTGTCTATTTTAGCTTGCCTCAGTATCCTCCTGTTCCACTGTGGAAACTGGGGAAGCTATCAGCAGGAATAAGGCTTCGTTCAGATAGCTGATTCACTTAGTCTGGGTTTGTCCTTCTTGGAGCCCAGGATCTGAGTCAAATAATGACATTTGTTTGGTAGGTATGATTTGTAATGTGTGACCATCCCAGCTACATTTCAGAGGCACATCAGACTCTTAATGGATGTGCCCCTCTGTAATAGATGGAAAAGTGAAAATTGTCCAAAGTGTCTGATGGCAGTTTAAGCAGCAAAGCTGGTGGACACAGATAGCTGACTTCATGTTTATTGAGAAAAAGAGTAGCAGTGGGGGGATGAGTGCACTCAAGAACAGGCCTTCTCTCAGGGGCAGAGAACTTACCAAACATCTTCTTGAAATGCTAAACTTAAATATGTACTTTCCTGTAATGTGAAAAAAGACTAGAGCCTTTGTAATTAGAGATCAGTAGCTGCAACCCTACCCCCCCAAAAACCTAACAGAAGCCCACCTTGGCTAAGGTGTAATCCTGCTGAAGTTGTATGAAAGGAATACTCCCTTAGTATATGTAAACACACCACAACAAAGATGTGACTGATCTTATGATGCAGGCATGGCTATTAGGTGGGGGTGGAAATACTGTGCTTAGAAGTTAGCAAGACTCTTAATCCCTTGAATTGTCTTCTGCAAGTCATCTGCTATATCCAAGTTTGGAGGAGAAAATCAAACAGCAATTTATGACTTACAGGACTTATAATGGTCCTGTGAGAAGAGTACTCTTTAAAATTTAACTTAAGACTTCTTCCAAAGTAGAAGAAACTGTACTTAAAGAAACTGTTTGGAGTTCCCATGTATGACAGAGCAGATAAAACAGTACAAAACTTACAGGCAATGTCCACATTTATGTGTATGTAGAATACAGATTTTTATTTCCATATGTGTAATGAGGAACAGAAACTGGTGTTATAATTCATGGGAAATAGTTTGGTGCTCTTAAGTAACTTAGCATTTTGTAGGCCTAAACATAATTACTTTGGTTTGCTTTTGAAGAAAAAATTACTTTCTCAAGTGCAGGACATCTGCAGGGTTTCTCAGATGTTTGTCCTGAAGAATAGGTAGATGTGGCCAGTCCTCTGATGCTGTGTAAATGAAGACAGCCAAAACTTTTTTGCTCTTGATAAGCCCTGATGCAATGAAATGTAAGCTGTTGCTCTGGTGTGCTTCAATTTTCTAAATGTGTGGTTTCTTTTTATTTCCTTTTTTTTTCTTACAATTTTCAGATCTTGGAATTTCTGGTACTACTTCTAAGAAGTAAGTTCAACTTTGCTTAAAGATAAAAGGAAGTTTTCTACGCTGCTGTAAAGCACTACATCTGTTTCAGTGTTTATTAAGAAACAATGAATTGGTTATATGCCCTGACCTCCCAACCCAGAAAAATTCTGAAGAAAGTATTCTTTTCTGTACAGGTTCACTGAATAATTAAGGTTCAGTCTTCCTGATATAGCTTATAAAATTGCTGTCTTTAATCTGAGTGTTAGAAATATTTTTTTTCCTGTAAATTACTGTCTTCATGTTGTATAGTGGATTTCCAAACAGCTTATAATGAACAAATAGTCCAGATAATATATATTTGTATAGCTCCCCTCAGTAATCTATGTTAATATGTAATAGTTCTGTTGTATTTTTACAGATGCTGAATGTACTTATTGTGTAGGCATTGAAACACTTCCAAAATAGAAAAGAGGTTCATTCCATGCAGCGATAAGCTTCTTTTTGCAAAAGGAAATACTTACAACATTGCATTTATTTTTTTACCTTCCTAATCTAACTGCTTGCTTGTGCCCTGAATCTTCCTCTGTATGCAAGACTTCAAAATGTTTTGTGCCTCTGTGGAGATGATAGGAAGGATATGTACAAACATGTCATGAGGTTTAGCCTCAAAATGTAGCTTCCTTCCATCTACTTTTTTCAAATGGTGTATTTTATTCTGGGTAGAGCAGCCTGTAACAAAACCTGGTTTTGCGACAGCCATTTTATTCTATGAATGATTTGTTTCTCTTGTATCTATCAACTTTTTGCAGAACTGAATGCTTTCCTTCTTCAGCTGTCTGAGCAAGATTTCCAGCACTGAAATGGCCTTTCAAAGACATCTAGCAGGCAGCTCTCCTGCCTGGCCCCAGTAGAATAGGCAGTAGCAGTCCCTCTTCCTACTTTGCAAGGGTATATGTGATATGTTACCTTCAGTCAATACTAAGTAAAACTTCTCTTTAATTCTCACCACAAAGGCCATAACCATGTAACTGACTTCAGCTTAGAGTGTTCTGGTGTCTGCTGCTAACAACCCTTGAAACTGAGTGTCACTAAAATATATCTTTCTGTTAATAACTGCATACACCATAAGCTAATGTAGCTGCACGTCTAATGCTAATGTATTAGCTGTAACTGGTTTTGATCTTCACTGTGGAAGTGTGCAAATAATAGCCTACCTCTCTCCCTCTCTGTTAGGGGGGACCTGCAGTGGAATGCTGGAGAGAAAAAGTTAACAGGAGGAGCAAACTGGCAGCCAAAAGTAGCACCTGCAACGTGGTCAACTGGTGGTGTCCCAGGTGGTCCATTGGTAGGTGGTTAATCCACAGATTGCAATGGTATTGGACTTCCAATATTTGATGAGACTGTGCAAGCAGACCTGTAGGGACTGCTCCACTCTACTGAGGCTAAAGTTTGCTTCTGTGTAAATTATATGAGTATTGCAAGTCACATTTTTAAGAACAGGTTTACAGATGGTATAAATAAAACATTGAGTAGTAAATGAAAAATACACTAATTATGTATCGAGATACTGCTCTACCTGTACATTTAATACCTGTGGGCATTCCCAAGTAAGTGATTAGCCATGTAGATCTGGCCAGGATCAGGCCCAGGTCAAGTGCCCAAAATAAAACACTATTGATCGAAAGCTGAGGTACTATAAGGAGAGAAAATATTTGGGTTTTCCTCAACTTCTACTGAATGAAGTAGATCAAAAGACTACACGGTATTCATACTGATCAGGTACATGATGTTAGATCAGGAGTGGGTAGTTTATTTAGCAGGGTAAAGCAGTTGGGAGAGGTAAGATTACCATGTAAAAAGTACAAGGCGGCACTAATTTTGAGAGAAGAGGGTCAAATTGAGCTAAAAATCTAAACTTGGAACAAGAGCATCTTGATCATGAGTGAGCTAAAAAAGTATTCTGAAAAGGAGTAGTACCTCATCTCATCAAATGTCTCACAAGGCTTAGAACAGCCTCCATTTGAACAAGGCTGGGTTGGCAAAGGAAAGAAAGGGCTCTGAAGGGGGGCCATGACCAGTCCAGTTCCTTGCTGCCACAGCCGGGTGTTAACATGACTCTGAGCATGTTCCATAACGTTATGGAAGATACAAGAATTCTCTGTACTTCACTTAATGTGTTAGTTGTAACATCAACTTTTTTTCTTAATAGAAAGGCTGGGCAATACTGTACAGTGTAAGTGAATTATTTTTTTTTTAATCTCCTACTGCACTTACTAAACATGAAGATACTAACAGCACCTCACCTGCACTACAGTTACTGCTGCTGGCTTAAAACTAGCTAGAAGCTTCTAACGTGGCTCCTCTTGGACTGTCAGTTCTCAGGCAGTGGGTTGAATATGGCAGTAGTGATTAACCATTTCTGTGCTGATCTCTTTACTGCTTTACTTGGATGTGAACTACCCGATGACTTGTACTGCCTGAAATTTCGAGCTTCTGCAGAATCAGTCTGATCTTGTAGGGATTTTACCATCTGATAAGTAACTGGTCTTTCTGGAAAGCTGGGTAGTTTTGATAGCATTCCATGAAACATATGTGTTGTATATATTCCTTCAACATCAGGCACTTAGGTACTTTTTGAAACCAAAGAAACCCAGGTCTGCAGGCAAAATAAATATGAATGAAAAAATGAAGCTTTTATTCATGTCACTGTTGAACCACTTAAGTTTCGGTCACTTCTTCCCTTCCTTGTGACCTTTCAATTTCAGGATTAAAATCTGCAGAATTACATCAAACTCCATTCCCTCGAGTGACCTTGTGCTTAGAGACAAAAGCAGACTCAGTTTGTATGGCCATTTTCTTGGCATCTGCCTAACTGAATGTTGAGCTACAATGTGTTTCTGTAGAAGCAGTCAGATCACTGCATCTGATGTCATTAACCTGTATGGTTAGTTTCTTCCTTTACATAGCTGAGTGTCCAGATCTTGGTTTTAGTTTGGAGACTCTGCTAGCACAGTACAGTTTTTAACCGAAATGCTCCCCAGAAAACTTTCAGACTGAGTAGAGTGCATATATTCTTAGCCAGAAAATGCAGTGGTATTGATTATTGAGTCTGAGACAGGTTATCTTGACTTGTCTCCAGCTTCCTAAGAAACTGGAATATTTTAGTCTGGAAGCAAGGATCAACCAAGGGCACTAAAATGCAGCATTCACAGAAGTGGACAGTGCAGTGAGTAGTTGCAGCATATCTCCAGAGATACTCTCTACTTTGAACTGTAAGTGTGCTAGCTGCTCTCTGAGTGTTGTGGGGTGTTACTGACTCAAGGTGGGTGGTAAGGATGTGGAGGCACAGGCAGGACCATACTGCTCCTGTAATAGCTTGAGAAATTGTGCCAGTATGCTTAGGCCATACAAGAGCAGTAATGAAATCCTACTGCCATTTTTACATCCCTTCCTTGAATGCTTTCTGCCTCTCTTCAAAGTTGTTAATAATTTGGGTTGTGTATATATCTGTGAAAAGGAAAGGTTTAGATGCCTTCAAGGCTATAAGGAGACACTGCATGGGAAGTTACAGAGCAGGGAACCAAAAGGGATTATGTGTAGGCTGTGCTAGGTAAGTGAGGTGGGGTGGCCTTTTTAAAGGTGCTTTTGTGCTGTATATCCAATCAGACTACTAAACTAACAGTTCTCTCTTCCTGAATTCTAGTGGAAGATAACCTTTTTTTTGCCTTTTATTATTTGAATGAAAATCATAACAAGTCAAGCATATGAATGGAAATAATAGCAAGATAAACTAAACTGTCCTTAGTAAAGTATGTAATGGTTTATAGTGTGAACCAGATTGTGGTTTAAGTGTGTGAACTTATCCTTTAACTTCAATGAATCTTGGTGCATAATTATTTTTTCTTCACTGTAAACTAATTATAGCAGCTTTTTCCTTTAGCTTTACAATCTGCTTAAGCTTTTACTAAAATACAGTGCTACAACAATTGCTATAGTGTGTTATCTGTTATGAAATTGGGATGCTTTCTTACACTGTGTAGAAGGAGAAGGAAACTGTGTGTTTTCTCAAGCCTATTTTGAGTTGTAGGCAGTAAATTGACTCATGAAGAGAATGGAGTCTGCCACCATTGCTTTCTTCTGAAGAAACAAGTTGAGCATAAGGACTCATTCAGCTCTCTCATTCTTTGAAGCGTTGTGGTTTTGAGGCTGCAAATGTGCTGCATAACAGTCCTAATTTCCAGAACAGCTTTGAGAATGCTGGAGACTCTGTGTAGTTTCCAGATGGTTGCTGTTAGATTTTTGCTTTTTCTTTTGCTTTTTTTTAAAATTTATTTTTTTAGGCGGGAGCTGTGCCTCCAGCAAGTGCTGTTCCCGCTGCAGGAGGTACTCCACCTGTCCCACAGCCAGGAGCAGCATTTGGGATGGTGAGTCTCTTTTGCTACACTGCTCTCCTTCCCTCACCCAGCCCCTGCTGACTTGGTGTTGGTTTGCAGCCCCCAGCAGGTGCAGGGGTGCCCATGATGCCCCAGCAGCCGGTGATGTACGGGCAGCCGATGATGAGGCCCCCATTTGGAGCTGCCAGTGGCCCTGGTGTACAGGTGAGCATTACTGCTACACAAATGTTTAATTGCTCTCCATGTCTCTAGAAAGTAGCTTGTGTGTGTGCATTAGCTCAGCTCTAGATCTGGGTCTGTAAATGAGATGTCGTAAAGGGTCAGCCTTGCAGCAAATCGCATGAACCACCTTGATTTTTTTTTCAGTTGCCTTGTATGAGACCAATGGAACAGGTTTGAAAAGTCTCCTACAGCTAACTACATCCAAGATCTGGTTTCGGATAAAGCTCCAAGTGGAACTCTCAGGCACTGCTATTCTATTCACAGCCTACCAAAATTTACTATAGCTACACTCAGCAGGTGATGCAGCATAAGCTGTAACACCTCTCCCAGGCTATTACTTCAAACAGAGTTTGGTTTGTAATAACACTGAAAAGGAAAGGCCTTTCCAGAGAGGCAGGAAATCATTTAGCTGTAGTATTTTGCTTTTTGTGAGTCAGAAGTCCATCTTGCCTTTCAAGTAAGGAGGGAGATGGAAGTTGATGCTGCAGCTGTAAAATCTCACTGGT
Source organism: Promerops cafer (assembly GCA_013398275.1). NCBI lineage: Eukaryota > Metazoa > Chordata > Aves > Passeriformes > Nectariniidae > Promerops > Promerops cafer. The sequence continues at coordinate 1,697,077 of VZSE01000979.1, read as the reverse complement.
AACCCTGGACACCAGGCTACCTCCCTTGTTTTGCAAATACTAAGCAATCAACATATAGCAAACCACACTTTTTAGGAAGGGAACTACATTCCCAATGAAACTTGTCAAGGTTTTCTGTGTAAAAATGGAAAGAACTTGAAACTGCTCTAAGTAAGAATATACTTAGTCTTGCTTTTCGTCCCACTTTAAACTATCTCTGCACTTACCAAGAATATTATGATGAGACAGAATTTTTTTTCTGAAAGCGTGGTCATCAAGGTGCCAGGGCTACATATAAAATACTTCTTGTGCCCTGAGTTGAGGTAGGAACGGGGAGGAGTAAGGACAGAATGGGAGAATCATTTGAGCACCTTAGTCAGAAGTGTTGCATGGAACTTCAAAACCGATGTTTTCTATGGAATAACTGATGATTTTGTACCTATCAAAGGAGGAACCTGGTATGATCTAGTCATGTTTCCAGTTTGATTTGGACTCTCATTTACATTACCAATGTCAAATAATTTGTACTCAACTGCCAGTCACAGGGATTTTCAGTCATACCCTGCAAGATGCACACTGCTTGCTCTGAACCTTGGTTTTTAACATCTAACAATTGTCTGTCTTCTGTCTGGGTTGAAGACCTAACACCATTCTGTCTTACAGGGAGGGAGTGATCTGAAGCTATGCTAATTAGGATCTGCAGTGTCTATAGCTCTATCCCTTAAACCTGCCAAACATTGTTAACTCTGTAGTAAGGATGGAATCCAAACAATGCTTCAGCAAAAGGCACCAGGCTGAACTTGCAGACAGATGAGAACTTTGCATGCTTGCAATGTGCTTGTGTGAGAACTGCCTGCATCTCTCTAATGCTTATGTATTCTTGTCTGCTTTGTTTTTTTCCTGCCTTCCTGGCTGGCGTCTGTCAGCTTTCTCCAAGCCCAACTCCTGCTACTCAGAGCCCCAAGAAACCTCCAACAAAGGACCCATTAGCGGATCTTAACATCAAGGATTTCTTGTAAACGATAAGGTATTCTGTGGCTGCCTGCTCCAGCATGTCACACTGTGGTACATGTCTGGCACACAGATGTTGTTTAGGTTGAATATGACAGATAAAAATTGCAGCTACAGAGCTAGAAACATGCACTGTAACGAAAACCAAATTCTCTGTCCACACTCTTAACTTTAGCCTGAAAGCTTGACTCACAGATAACTTTTCCTGACAGTTGCTTTTGGCAAAAAAAAAAAAAGTATCTTCAATGTATAACTTCCATTTTTACCTTGTTTCCATTCAGTCCAAGCATTCATGTTTGATTATTTTCTTGAAATTATTACTGAAACACGTAGAATGATTACAGGGTACAAATACTGGGTGGGGGGGATGGTGCCGAAGAGGCTTGTTCCAGTCTTGTGGGTGTTGAAACAGATTTGGTGTCATAGGTGTGAAGGTATCAAAAGGGGAAAAGCTTACGTATTTTTGTCATTGAGGTAAAGTTGTTTGCAGCTCTTTACTGCTGCCAGCTTATGTTCTCCCCTGCAATACAATTTTTCAAGGCACTGCTTTTCTGAATGCTAAGGCTGTGAGGTCCTGAGCAGTGCTGTGTAGAGCAACAATGGGGAAGAACAGAGGAGTAAATGCAAAGGAAAATGGAGGAGAAGCAAAAAAACAGTACTGCATAATGGAAGGAAATAAAGGCCAAAACATTATTCTGATGGTTCTGGAGGGCCAAGTAGGAATATGAAATTGAATTACACAATTAAACTAATTAAAAATAATAGTAATGCAGAAATAAGGTATGCATTTTATAATTTAAACTAGAATAATGTGTCTAGAATAAGGTGAGGAGAGGACAATCATTACATAACTTTAAAGCCTTCTTCATGAGTCACTTTTGTTCCTTCCTAGAGCTTAATTCTAAAATTTGTTCTGAGCCCACTCTGCACTGGAGCTGGCAGCAGTGATTCAGGCTGCTCTTAGCAGGCATCTCCCAGTCCCACTTCACCCTTCTCCAAATTCCAGCCCCAGGGAGGTGTACCTGGCACTTGGCAGAGACAGCCAGCAGTGGAGGTACACCTTCACTGCTGGGACTCACTGCTTTCAACTTGTATTCATAGTAGAGAGATTCATAACTGTCTGTGGGAAGACTGCTACTTCACTAGAATCTGATAGCAAATCCTTTGAGGTATGAAGAGATGAGCAGATTTGGTGCTCTTTGTAGAACATGCTTTACTAACTTGTTATATCAGTTTTCATCTAATACTTTTCTATATTCACAGCTGCGGTTTTTCTGACTGGATGCTAAAAACGTGAGTTTGGAGTCTACAAATGGATGCTCAGAGTTTCTCAGTGAGCCACCAGTACCAAACCCAGTGCTTACTCAGACTTTCTCTTCCTCCTGAAACGTGTAGCACAGCTGTGAAAGTGAACATTAGGAATGTGTACTACCTTAGCTGTTATCCCTACTCTCTCGAAATTTGTGTACTTGGGTTATTTGTGTTTTACAATTTAAACAATGGATGTATGTTTCTGATGCCTTCTAGTGCTTTTCTGAACCTATCCCACGGGGGCAGATTATGCAGCTGTTGTTTGGTGAGCCATTTGGAGCAATGTCTGTGGTTTTTGAAGGTTTCAATGTATATAACTTTTTGAGGACACCCAAAGTTTCCCTAGGACTCAGTTTCTCCTTTATCTGTTACAAAACATAGTGTGATAATACCAGATAGTAAAGAAAATACTTACGAAATTGTGCAGAATACTTTTTTTTTCCAGTCACAGGAATCTCAATTGTCGTGAAAAAAATGTTTTATTTTTGTGGCACTGTATATGTTAAAATAATTTAAAGTAATATAAAGGAAAACTTCCATAACAAATACTTTTTCAATGATTTACCAAGAATGAAAAATCATATCTGAAAGAGTACCATATTTATTGCTGTTTTTATTTTTAAATCTATTTTAATTGTTTAAGTTTTTGCATTTATAATTGGCATATTTATCAGTTCTTGCTAAATGCACTGAAAATAAGTAAAGGGTCAGTTTCTCTCCACGTAGCTGGGAAAAAGCAACCATAGTTGTGCTGGCATTAAGGGATTTCAAATACTAGAGCACTTTTTGGTATATCTGTAGTCAAAACATTACAAGTGATGTTACTCATCTCTGTTCAGTTCTTCCGTACATCTCTTAATTTAGTGCTTACCTGTGTATGCCTTAGGATAGTGTTTTCTCATTGCCCCGAATGCGCTGTGAGTAGCTTTTGTACTATTGGTGATTAGATTTAATTCTGATCCAGAGATCCATGCCCTTTACTGTACATACTGTGTTTCTTTAATTTTTATTTGTTCTCATACTGTTTCTGCTGATGGCTTGGTGTAAGATCTTGACTCTTCAATGAGGTCACTGTTGATCAGTGTTACAAGTGGCTTGGCAGTTCTCTGTAAAAGCATATTGGGTTGGAAAGATATTCACCCAAAGTCTTTCAAAAGAACTATTTAATCAATGTATGGTACCATTAAAAGTGGTTGTATCTGAATTTGCTGTGGGGATAACATACACTGTAATGGGAAAGTTCTATAAAAAGTTAATTTCAAAATGGCTTTTCTTTGTATTTCAGTTTAAAAAAATCCCAAACAAAAAAAAAAACCCAAAAAACAAAAAACCCCAGTGCATGTGTGCCCTCTGAGATGCAATAAACACCTTGATCAAAGTAAATATCTTGTTGCCAGTTTCATACTCATTAAGACATTGAGTGCAATAATATACTTTGAGAGGGGAAGATTGTGTTTAGGTCCTGACACTGATTGATGAGTCTGCTGCATATGGGAATGACTTATACAGAACCATAGAATCATTTAGATTGGAAAAGACATCTGAGATCATAGAGTCCGACTGTTAACATAACACTGCCACCTCCACCGCTCATCCATGTCCCTAAATGCCCCATCTACAGCTTTCTGCACTCATTGCACCAATTTTGCAACCAGTTAATTACCAAGTGTGTGCTAGAGGATTTCTTTTTATAGTTTCTTTTATGTATCTGAATAACCCCATCGGTAATTTCATCTCACTACCATTCCCAGCTGTTTTCAGCTGTGCCCAGTGTATGGCAACCACGGGTAGGAACAGCCCCCTGAGCCTCCTGGGCACAGGGACTGCCCCAGGACCATAAAGGCCTTCCTTGGAAGGGTGTTGAGTGGTAAAGTGGGTGGGGGCAGGGCTGCACTTGGGGGACCCCAGAACCCCCACATCACAGTGCCACCACCTGGCACTGCAGCATTAACAATGCCCCAGGGCAGGATAAAGGGGTTGTTGATTCGATGTCTCAGCCTAATGATGGGCTCTCAGTTGCATCCCAGTTTTCTGGATTAAAAATGGGTAAGGCTCAGCAAATCGCTGTGTTTCCTCACTATTTGAGCATGAAGACCTGAACGTGATCAGTAACTGCACCCCCAGAAACGCTCACCATGGTTCTTCTTACCCTGCCTGTGTGCGGTGTCTTGACAAATGCAGGGAATGCTTGACTTCTTACCACTGTGTTGTGCATGTCTTCTCAAAGTGAGGACAGCATTTTCAGAGGAGAATCATAACCAAACAAGTAAATATATTTAGACCAGTTCATTAGTGTCTTACTCAAATTGAGATGATGAGCTACTACTGACTGAATTGCAAATGAATGTTTACAGTGTCACATGTTTCAAGGGGCCAGACCTCAGGGTAAGGGTTTTCTCCTTGCCAGGTACATGCCCCTGCCACAGAGTAATTGGCTTTCTGCATTAGCTTCATCCATGACCACAGCCCTTGGTCCTGATTTTGGTTAGTTTTCTGTAGATGTCATGGCCAACAACTCTGTGTGTGAGTGTGTATGTGTGTATTGTGTGTGTGTGTGTGTGTATGTGTGTGTCTGTATCTGTGTGTATGTGTGTGTGTGTGTGTCTGTATGTGTGTGTCTGTATCTGTGTGTATGTGTGTGTGTGTGTGTCTGTATGTGTGTGTCTGTATCTGTGTGTATGTGTGTGTGTGTTTGTGTGTGATTTGTTATCCTGTGGGCAAATAGAAGCCTGGACCAAAGGAAACTTGGGGGAAGAGCATCTAGAAGTTTGGTCGCTGTGGGAAGTAAAATCAGTGTATTCCCCCCAATGCTGACTAAGGCTAAACAAGTGACTTGCTCTCCCTGGCAAAAAGGAATTATAAAATCTGGCTTGCAAGGGAACCACGTGGTTGTCTCCTGGCATATAGACAAGAACATGTTCTTGTTATCATCTGAGTTTCATCATCCAGGCACGATCGTGTCTGTGTCCTGCTATGACTAACCACTTTTCAATACAAGCTGTAGGGAAGAGTGGGTGGAAAGGAGTGCTCCCATCTGTGGAAAGAAGAAATTGTCTCCTTCCCCTGCATTTTTCATGAGGGGAGGACAGATTTCAGACAGCTTATCCAAGTTTTTGCTGACCTGTGTGGTGACTTCTTTAAAAGTTGGCACCTCTGGCCACATGAGGCTTTTGTAGCTCCCCCTTAAGCTATGAGTGCCTTAAGGAGTGGTAACACCTGGAGAACCTGAATTCAGCCACCTGAAGAGGTTTGAAAAACATCAACTCATTCTGCAGAACAGACTCATTTTTTTAATATTTGGAGTTAACATCGCCTCCTACTCCTCTTCTTTGTTCATATGTTTATTAATTTTAATTGGCTTTATTTGAAAATTTTAGCTGTAAATGTACTGTAGCTTGAGTTGATGGCTTCTGGATTGATGCTGGTGTTTCCTCAAATGAAAGCTTGGATGGTGAGAGCTAAATCTCTAAGTTGTCTTCTAAGATCCTGGGGACCACCTTAGCCTTTCAGGATCAGGCTGCTACCCAAACTTCCATTCTTAAGATTTAGTAAGGCAGCTGCAAAGGCTAGTGACTTGCCCTAAAAGCAAGCAGGAAAGTCAAGAGCAAAACTTGTTCTGGGGTGGGGGCAAAAGAGAGGGAAAGAAAGGAATATTTGCTTCCAATTTGCTTCGATATTATGAGGTACTTCTTACTGGGGGCAGACAGCATCTAGTTCATGAAAGGTCCAGTGGCCACAGCTGACATTGTTTTGTCTTTGTGACATGAGTATTTGCTCCTTCCCCATCTCTCATCCCAGAATAAGAGCTGCATGCTCAGATAACTTACCGTGCCTGGGGAAGGAAAAACATCCCAATAATTCTTAATGCCTAGACAAGCCAAGTGAAACTTGATGTGGTAGGAGTAGTGGCAGTGACACAAAGATAATAACACTGAGTTAGTGATTCAGATCTTCCAGGACCTGAAATATATCAGAAATTTTATTAAAATAGAATTTTTTTTTTCCATGTCTTATATACTGCTAGTGCTGTGAGCAGTGTGGGAAGTGGCAGACACTGGGTGGTAATGAGGGGTTGAAATAAGAATTTCAGAGATGGGACTACAGAAGGAGAGAGGCTACACATATTTTAAAGCAGACAGCACTGCTATTTTTTCTGCTCCAGATCTTGGCTACTAAAGCTTCACCAAATCTTCCCTTTCCCTTAATTAAAGTCTGCAAGTGATATGGGCAGCAGAATTCCGATGCTTGCTTCATTGCCCAAGACACCTCTGCATGCAATTGGAGGCGTAAGAATAGTAGCCTTTGGGAGTTAGCAAAGGTGGTAGACCTGAAACAGAAACTGAAACAAGTGAAGAAATGTGTGTCTGGGTGTGACATCCACTGCGAGGACTAAAGAGAGCAAACCTGTTCTCTGATGGTGTTGGAGAACCTGTGGAAGGGTTGGTGAATGTCCACCCTGCACAGCACTGTAAAGCACCTACCTAAAAACTCTCATGGTTGAACATGGCCAAGTTTGAGCCATATTTTCAAAATATAGTTTATTATGATTGAAGAGATTGCTCCATTTACCTCAAATCCTAAAATTCTAAAGTAGCCATCTTTTTAAGAGGTCCTGCCAAAGCACTATCCCACTCTGTTGGAAGCAGAGATTTTGTACCACTAAGTGCATCAGTGAAGGCACATCCTGCACAATCTGAGCCAATCTTTCAGATTTGAACTGGTAGTTGGAGACAGGTTAGTTGTTTTCTGGGAAAGTGCTGGGACTGGTGGGACCTGGTGACACAGGGTAGGAGGGATCCTCCCCTGCCCTCCCAAGAACATTACCTTTCCATAGTCCTTGTCTGTTCTTTTGCCTATCCAAGTCTGGAAAGAGGCTGTGTGGGAGAGGGAATAGTATTGCATTAAGGAGGGGAAGGAGAAGATGGATGCACTAGGGAATGGGGTGGGGGATAGATGGTGTGTTCTTGCTCTTGGGGCTGCAGGGGGTGGAATTGAGGAATTGAGGAAGGAGTGGGCCCTGCAACACTGTGGGTACAAAGTGACCCCAGGGAGGGGGAAGCTATGTGCCCTCAGCCTTGTAAGCTGCTGCAGGCCTGAAGTGTGGGTCAGCAAAAAGATTTTGTGTACAAGAACAATTTACAGCTGCAAGCAGACACCAAGCTTTAAAAGAAATAGCCTTTCATACTCGAGTGTGTCCCGGTATAAATAAAAGGGATTTTTTTAAATGCTACTGAGATGCAAGCGTAGGAAAAGTTAAATTCTGAAGTTAATTTTAAGATTATGTCTTATGTGTCTTTGATTTGTCTGTAATTACATCCTGTCAGTCTGGGTTGATCAATCAAGAGGGTTTTTAGTGGTTCTTCCTTTCTGTAATAATCCCACACTTTCTCCAGCCAACTGAAAGAGCAGTATTGAATTTGTTTTGAAAAACATCAAGACAGATAAAAGACCACTTCTCTTTTGAAACATGGAAAAATGAAGTCTTTAACAAAGGAAGAAAGAGAGGGGAAAAATGGTAACACTGAGACCAGCATACTGCATAAATAAGATTGTCTTACTGTACAAATTCTGGCTTAACTAATAGAGCATCTTTGAATCTACCTTTGCTCAAAAGTTCACAGCCACTTTGAGATTTCGGTTTAGGATCTGTTTCTGTGGACGTGCCTTTGGGAGATAGAGCATATTCCCCTTTGTGCTTGAAAAGAAAGGTTTCCAGCATTGAAATTCCCCCTTCCCAGCTCACCTCCATCTCATCACGACAGTATCCAGCACCCGTCCAGCATCCCTGCTGCTCACGGGTAATCAGACACACTGAGCTTTCCCAGCTCTGTGTTTTGTGGGACATGAGCTGCCCTGATTTTGAATACATCTTTAAATATACAAATAAATATAGGTAATTAAATACATTTAAGATTGCAGGTAGCTGGTGACATTTCCTTGCTGCTTGGGTCCCAAGTATTGCAATACTTTTTGTGAAAGTTTGCGATGTCGTGCCTGAATTACTTTCCTGTCACTCTCATTTCAGAAATGGTATTGATGGAAATCCAGCTGCTTGCCTCTTTTTGTTTTCTTCAAGACTTGAGTGTGTAGAATTTGCCTGAAGAACCTTTGGCTCTGAGGCAAATCGTATTGGAAATGTGATTCTCTCTCAAAATATTTGACTGCCTGTGATTCCTGTAGGATGGCTGAAATGTTTTACTCTCTAAGGCATGGTCGAGGCCCAGACAGGGAGAGAGGCAAGGCAGCATTAAACACACTGAACCCAATTTTGAATTGACATAAAAGTTCCATTAATTCCAGTTGTATACACATCACCCAGCAGTGTATCTGGGTTCATGCATGGACAGTTTTTAAGCATCTTTCTAAACTTTTGTGAAATTACATGAGGCTACTTATTTGGATAATTTCTTTTTCTCTTTTGAACTTTATATTTAAAAATCCAAAATATGCAGATGAAAACACCTTGTTACAATAGTCCTTGTACAGACAAGAGAGTTGATTCCAATTGATTAACAGAGACCATACAAAAAATACTGGTTTTTTTTCAAAATAACAAAAGGATTACATAGTGACAGCAAACAGATTTTTCTATTTTAATGCTCAGCTATTTTTTAGGATTCTAAGTAGCAATTATAAAACTAACATGTGTGTGTATAATTCTCTAATGCTCCACATACTCTTTAGTCTGTGATACCAAGTCAACCCATTTCTCATGAGCAGCTCTTTAACCGTGTTTCTGGAGGACAGGTAATACTTGTGTCCATGTATATTTAAGCCTACCTGGTTTCTCCAGTATTTTCAGTTATCTCAAAAAAGTGCACCTTGTGGTTCCTAAGTGGAGAGTTGTTTTCTGGAGGTTTTAAAACATAGCCTGACAGATTACATTTTTGATGATTACTAAGAGTAATATTAAGTCTTGATGGATATACATATACATTCACTTGCACATATACATTCAGTGAAGAAAAGTTTAATTTAGAGCAGTGTTACACTGTTCTGTCCACCCAAAATATAGTAGTTTGTGTATAGGATTGATTTCCCTGGGATTTTAGAATCCTGGAAATTATTTATTGTAATAAAGCGGCTTATTTATCTGTTAAAATATTTTCTTTCTTTGGACATTTGGCTTCATGACTGGTCATCAAGATTGACTCTAATCCTACTATGTCATTTAGCCTGGCTTGTGGATTTTTCAGACAGCTTCCATTTTTTCCCAGCCAACAGATGTTGAAGGCTGGATTTGGATAGTTTGTGCTTTTAACAGCTTTTAGAAATACCTCCAAGAATTTGCAACCATATCACTAACAACCTCCATCTCTCCTTAGAGTGTGCACTGAGAAATGGGCAAATCATCTACATTCCATTCAACTCCATATTTTAGAGAAACAGAGAACTGCAAGAGTTGCAAGCCCGGGAAGCAGTAACACCTAAGCCAGGCTGTATCCCATGAACTGCTTCTGCCCTTAGCAAGGAAAATCATCTCAAACCAGCAATGCTGTCTTTGCTGTACCTTTACCCCTTTGAGGCTAACATAGCAATTGTCCTAACTTATATTTTAACCAATTTAACTTTAGTAACCACTGCAGTATTGCAAGTGGTTGCTCTGGAAATCTTAAAATGAAGTAGCTGGTCTCATGTATGAATTACAGCCCAGCTCAGCACAGTTTGCATGAAGAACCTGTCATGGAGTGCTTCTGTCATTTAATGACCTTTAAAATAGCTGGCAGGCTTTGAGAATATTTTTTTCCTAGTAGCAGAGTTCAGCATGCCAGCCACACTTTTCTATTCTAAATTGAACCTACAGTGGCTGGAAACTTGAACTAGTAAATCCAGTATTTTGAAAGATCTGTCAGAAATGGAGGAGAGATGCAACTGAAATGAAATAATTTTTCCCTAGCCAAACTAAAGATCTAAGCTGATCCAATCTATGCTTTCTTGGGACAGACTCTGGTGTAAAATACAATATTTTTCTCTTAGCCAAAGCTTTTTATTGCCAATATAAAAGATCAGTATAACTATGCATACTGTTTCATTTAAAATTTGGCTTTCTGCTACAGATAAACAAGACCAACACAGCTTTCTGCATTCCACTACAGAGGCGATGCATTCAGAGCACATGAAGTTTCCACTTTAAGACTGCTAGACAGGGTGATAAGATAGAAATCACATATATCTACTCTAGTTCCCTGCTCAAAAATCAAAATTGGGTAATACAAAGCAGATTTTTCTAGAAGACCTCCATCATTCCACAGCCTTTCCAAACACCACTGAAGAACATCATCACCTTCACCCTGAAAGAGTTGCTGAGGTTTTTTTGCTGTATTACCTGACCATTCCTTGCTGCACATTGAACTGTTATTTCTTCTGTCCACAGGGATACTCTGTTCTTTGCAGTAGCAGTGATGGTATTTGGACAATTATCATGGCCATGCTTTTAGCTCATGCCCTTTATCTTCAAATTTTCCTTGCCAATCAAGTTTTCTGGATATCAGTTGAATCTTGGTATGCTCTGCACTCTGTTCAACAGTGGCACCTGTGCCTTCCCCAGCAGGATTGCATTGCTGGGCTATGGTCAGCCTATGCTCCTCTGTGCTCTTAGAGACCTTCCTGAAGACCTGTAGTTTAAGCAATTGCCCTTCAGGATAAATTGGTTCTTCGTGTGTAGCCATTTTGGAAATAAAAGAAAAAGAGGAAAGAAGAACAGAAATAAAAATTCTAAAAGGAAGTAATTTTAAAAAGCTTTAAAAGGGAGAAGTTTGACTGTTTAAATAATATCAGTATAGAGCATTACTGTTGACTCTTTGTGACATTAATAAGATGGTGCACTGCTAAATCTTTGTAAGATAAGAAGAAGTTTGGGAAGGAAGAGGGAAGCTGTGGGCTGAACATCTCTCCACATCCTGCTTTTCACGTGGTTGTATTCCTTTGTGCATCAGGAACTGTCCTGGGAGAATCCAGCACACTGCAGAGATGTCAGGGCAGAGGGGCTCTGGAGGAGATGGGAGTACCCATCCTCCTCAGACCCTCAAATGGAGGATCCCCAAACTCTGTTTCTCCAGGCTGTGGCTTGCTCATGCACCTGGCAGGAGAGACAGAAGCAAGAAGCAGCTGCAGGTCTCTGGAGGATGGTGTGAGAGGTCAGGGAAGAGACAGGACACAGCATGTTTTAGGTGCCTCTCAGGTAAGGATGGCAGTAGCATTAACAGGTTGAGAGCACAGGTTTCTTTTCCTTGCTTGTTGCACTCATTCATGGCATGTGTATGTGACACAGGTAGCAAGGAAAGAAACCTGTGCAAGGAAAAGAACCATCCTCACCAAAACCCAAGCTATTTCAAACCACCACAGCTGGAAGAGGCAATATGGAAGGGACAATAGTGAGAGACAGGTCTGAACTGCTCTGCTCTCATGGAAAGTTTTGTGGGTATTAATAATATCTGGATTGTTTTTTGTTTGTTTTGTTGGGTTTTTTCCCAAAAACATTATTTTTTTCCAAAAACATCATTTTTTTTTAAACATTTTTTTCTCAAAACATTTTTTTCTCATAACTTTTTTTTCTCATCAGTAGGTCAATCATCGTCACCATCACTACTGCCTTTGGATTGCCCCAGGGCAGGTAACACTACCTGCTGAAATCCTAATACTGTAATTGGTGGAGGTGCCTAAAAGGCCCTCTGCTAAGAGACAACATTGGAATCTCACTAAAATAAAAACAAAACAAAGTAAAACAAATTTTTTACAGGCACATAATCAATAGGTGGTAGAAAAAAATCCTGTCAAATCTTTTTAAGAATGGCTGTATTTTATTTTATTTTATTTTATTTTATTTTATTTTATTTTATTTTAGCAATTATCTGCTTCATAGGTAACTTTGTTTCCCACCAGTGTTGTATCTTGAGCTCTTTCTTTATCATGTTTCTACCAGGAGGTAGTTCCACAGTGATGTTGCCAGACAAGCCTAAAAATGCACAAAAATTTTTCTTTCAAATTAGGAACAGGGAGCTGGCTTCTGGATCTAGAAATGTGACTTCTTATGTGTCTAAAAATACTTAACTGGAAGCCTAGTCTTTGCCAAATTAAAAAAAGAAAATTACATTGTGGCCTTGAAAAGCAGGTGGCTGCACCCCTCTGTCCCAGGACCATGTAATTTTGGCTCTGTATGTGGGCTCTGGCAGCTGTGGCAAGAGATGAGCACATGAGGGCCAGCATGAGTTTGGCAAACAGGCTGTGCTTACAGCCCTTGGGTTTTAAAGAAAGGGCTGGAATGGGGATGTAATGAAGCATGGCATTTCCTAAGTTCTTTCCAATACTTACAGTGCTTTTAATTTGTGCTGTTTAATCGCTTTGGGGAGAAGGGGAGGGAAGGTGGGTGCATTGTACATACTGGAGTATGAAGATTCTGCCCTTTCTGTAGAGTTGTGATGTTCTCTTTCAGACCTATCTGAAACATCTATAACTGCCCCTTTCCAGGCTTTGTCCTTGGATTAGCCCTAGAAGGCTGTGCTGCTGCAACAAGACATTACCTTAGCACTATGCTCAAGTAACTGGTGTAATAAACCTCACCCACAGCCAGCTACTGACCAAGATTCTGCCAAATTTCTGCAGGTGTTGAGCAGATGTGGATCCCACACGGGCAGATCTCCCTGTCAGGGATCGTTTGCTCTTTATTTGAAAGTGTCATTACAGTGGATCTTGGGATAGGAGCCATTTGCAGCCCAGTTAGTGTAACTTGATTAATAGCATCAAATCATTGCTACTTTTGCAGTCATTCAAACCAATGAAATTAAATCAGTTTCCTCTGGAGAGTAGGATGTGCCTAGGAGATTAAACCATGTGCTTGCTGCTGGGATCCAGAGCCAGTGGCTTCTCCCTCCATCAGCATCTGTGGCAGGAGGAGCTGTCAGGGCTTCCCAGAGCTGTTTTGTAAGGATGTCACAAGATTGTTCCTTCAGCTGGCAGCCTGTGTTTACGTTGACTCAAAGCTTACGAAAGCATTTCCCAAGGCTAGCTCCAGATTTGATGTGCTGTCTTAGAGCTATGAACACTGGTTTGCTTTCAGTGATTTTGCCTTTCATTCTTTGTTTGCAGCTGTTACCTTAATAGCAACTTGAAGTGGCTTCTCTTAAACAGTAATCCAAGCTCCTCGTTATACAGCAATGCTTGGGCATTATTTAATTTATTTTAATTTTAGGTGTTTGGTGTTAGAGTGGAAAATGAGGTGAAAATCCAAAATGGGCACAATTAAAAAAATTAAGAAGTGGAATTCTCTCTCAGAAAGAATCCAAGATAGGCAGGAAAGAATGAAATGAAGTTGGAAACTGATATGAAATAATGAAATGCAATTAGTGGCAGCTGTTTTGTTGGTTTTTTTTTTAAGCTTGTGAACACTGTTTTCACACAGATGCCTGATTTTATCTAGTGTGAATTGGTAAGTAAAAATCAGTTTCAAGAAGTGAAGGACTCAAGCACATCAATTGAATGAGCAGCATTATTGGATCACAGATCACTGTTGTACCAGGTTAATTGGCAAGCAAGGAAGTAAATTGAGCAGTAAATTGAACACTGACAAAACTACTTTCCGTCTTGAATACTGGCTTCATTTTTATTTCTTTCAGAAAAAGAAATTTACAGGTCACAAATAGCTAGTGTATAATGTTCTACAACAAGTAAATATATATACTATGTGATGGGTCAAATTTCCCTTCAAGACTGAGCGTTGTAAGTGAGAGGAGAATGTGATGCAGCATTTGTTTACAAGAGCTTACTGTTTCAACTCACTGTTATAAAAAATGGCTTCATACATCCTCCATGTAGATGCAGAGCAAAATGTATAAAACCTAAACTATCAGTGACCACCTGCTTGGAAGCCTCTGTTCACACCCACCATTTATGAAGGCCAGGTAGGAGCTCAAACTCACAATAAGCAGTGAGACTTTGATAGCACAGTAGGTCCCTGCTGCTGCAGGGTGCTGGTGGGACAGACAACCAGCAGGTGGATTTTCTTTCACCATGTGGCTCACCACAGCTCTGGAATGCATCAATGGCCTGCACAGACAACCATGGCAGAAAAACCCATACGTCACTTGTAGCTATAAAGTCTCCATTGCCTTTATGCATAAATTTTTTCCCAAATATCCCATTGGTGCTTTTCTTAGAGGTGACTTTTGCCCCCTCTTTGTATTACTAGTAATTCCCTTTGGGGTAATTTAGCATTTTCTTTAAGTGTGTGTGCTCTAGGGAGGGGAAGCCCCTGCTGGCGTTCAAGGCCATGTTGTATCCCCACTATCGTTGGTTCATTCCTGTACAGAGCCAAAAATGTTTAACTGATTAATCATTCAAGAAAACACAAAGGAATTGTAAATACAAAAACTAGTGTTGCCTTTGACAGTAGGAAAAAATATAAATCACATTTTCTTCCACTCAGTAAGGCACTGAGCTTTTTTGCTGTTGATCATGGGCTTCACCTTTGCCTTCCCTTGTTCTCTTCTTCTCCCTGCTTCAAAATGTCCACAGAGAGATACAACCAGAAAGGGTCCACTGCTGTGTGCTGTCTCCTGGCTGTTTTCATCCTTGATTAAGCAAAGCTTTAAACAGCATTTTATTCATAAATTTGGAAATTAAACTGGAGAGGAGGGGTGGGAGAATGCTGCAACTGCAGCCAAAGGGCAGCTGACTAATTTGTCTGAAAACCAGCCCAATATGGTTTCATCCAAAGTTTTCAAACTCTTTCACATGGAAAAGAAATACAGCCATAGCAACTGCAAAAAGTATGGTGTGTACATAATTACCAAGAAGCACAAGTAAATATTTGTGTGGCTTTTCCAGTATATCTGATTTCTCAGCAACTGAAGGATTAGCCATTATCAAGACCTAAAGACGTATTTGAAGCAGAAGGAATGAATGATTCATCAGGAGTACCTGCATAATAAACAGCATAAGGTGTCACCTCTTTGGAGGATTTGAGTGCCTATTGTTTGGGAAAGGCCTTTTGAACATTTGTTAAACACTGTGGGAAATGGTAGTACCACTGGAAAATACCTGCACAAGGATTTGGGTTGTATGGGAACATTTTAGGGCTGAAAAGACATTTGGGTAAGGTTCCAGTTCAAGCCCCCCAAGGCCCAAGGGAGCGTGTGATCCATAACATGTGTTGGAATATATCTTCCACCAAAGAAACCACATCCGTGCCAGTGGCTTGGGAATGGCCTGCAGAGGACACAGCTGTCACCTCTGGGTCTCTGTTTATGTTCCCTGAATGGAGGCTGAGAAACATTTCTCAGGCACAAAGACATTCTCCCAGATCATGACGAAAAGTAGATTTCAGCAATGAAAAGACTTAGATCCTGTCACTAGCCCCAAAATGACTTTTCTCCAGGTCAAAGAGCTTTCAATCCTATTTATTTCCCTGTGGCACTCACTTCTCCCCCATGTGAGGACCCATATAAGAGGTGGTGGATAAGCCCTTGCCAGACTCCTGGTGAATATTGTTTGTATTAGACATGCTGTTAATCACAGCTGTAATAATTTCTTAACTTTCCGTTAAATATTTCCAGCAGCTCTTGACCTTGCCAAAAATCTCTCCTTTCACTCTCAGAGATAAAATCACCACCAGTTTCAAGGGCACAGAGTTAAGATAATTCTAAGAACCAAGATTATAATATTTTTTATACTTCTAATTTGGCCTGGTTCAACAGCTCTCCAAGGCAGAAAGTGTAACTATAGCAAATAGCAGAAACAGAACTAATTACTTCTTTTAAAATTAATAACTTGGGGCATAGACTATGAGTCATTTCCTTGCTGAACTAAATTTTTCTACTCATCAAATTTGCTCATGGAGTAATTATCTTGAAGACAAGGAGGTTTTTTTTTCCCAGAACAAGTTTAAAGAGACATTAATATCTTGTAAGACCAAGTCCCAGATGACTCACTGATAAATCATTACAGGCACTTAGAGAATGAAGTTTGTGTAACACAACCATAGCTAATAAACTGCATCATGACAGAGGAAAGGAAAAACAATAGAAAATATTTATTGACATAATAAGTGCATCATATAATATCTTAACAGAGCAAAGGTTTGCATTTATTTTCTCAAATGGCTTGTCATTTTGCACAGTTAAAAATATTCTAAAGTTTTCTGTCTGTCTTAAAAAAGCAAAGAACATGAAAGAATCCTCAAAGCATTTTCTGGAGGTTTTTAATCTAAATGCTCTGACACTTGCAGCAAAAGGCTGGTGCACAAGGGACCCAAATATACTTCCAAATCCTTTGAGATTAGAGTGAAATTTTAAGCTTTCAATATAATAACATTCTTTTCCCCCCCCCCAGTCATTCTTTAATCCAGGAATTTGTAGATGAAACTATCTGCAATAATCTGTGCTTTAAAATTAGAAGCAGTTGATTAAATTTCTATGGATGCCAAACACAAACAGAAGACACTTCAAAAAAATTTATTGTCTAGAATTTCTAGATGCATGAAAAAAATTGAACCAAAATTTAAATGCCTTAAGTCTGAGATTTTTTGTTTGATTTTTTTTTTTCCAGTGGAGACCAGCCTTTTCAGGAATCCCAACAAAAGGTCAGGTTTGAGAAACTCCCCTTACTCACTACACTCTTGGTGATCCAGTGTACTGGGAGGTTCATACTGCCAAGCCTTTTGGCCAGAACATGGATCTGCAGCTTTCCAAGGACCTTTAATGAACAGAAGCATAATCCCTGGGAATTCAGGCATGGATTGTAGATCAGGGTCAAAACCCCTGCCTGCTAGCAGTCCCTGCCACAACCTGGATCCTCTCACAGCCCTTTCCTTGTTGCTGTTGGATGGGAAGAAAAGCCTTATCTTTAACAGTGAAAAATTGTTCATGAAACTTGTGAATCTCACATCTTAATTCATACTATTGTCTGCCATCTGCTTACTCTTTCTCACAATAGGTGCCTCTGCTACCTTGCAGCCATTTCATCTGTTACTTTGCACACTTTCTTTATCTCTTGCATACCATCTCCATCTTCCTGGTCTTCCATACCATCTACTTGTTCTTTCTTTCTATTTTATTTGCTGTTTGCTGCCAGGGCATCCCTTATCAGCAGAATAGAAAGAACTCCCCAGCTGCTTCTCTCCTCCACATGTGGACGAGTTATTTTTTTTATTTAAGCCATATTCGTGCTGATTCATACTCCATTTAGACACAAAAATCTGCAAAATTAAGATGGTAAATCTTAAGAAGTCAAGGAGTTTCTTTAAGCAATTATTAAAGCATTGGGTACTCTATATCTCGTATAACAGAAATAATTTCCCTACATAATGTTGTGCTTTTCTTTCATTAATTTAATACAAACTTAGACTTAATTTTCCATATTGCAGATAACCCCCTTGACTTCCACTGTGTCTCAGAGCCTCAGATTAAACACATGCACAAATACTTTGCAGAAGCTGGTCTAGGTGTGTTAATGGCTTGCATATGAGGTTTATCTTTGGCCCTGAAAAAAGCTTACTTGTCGACTTTATAAATTCCAGTAACCCTCTAGGAGAAAACAGATTTGACTGAGGTTGTTTTTTCCTAAAGCCAGGAATACAGTTAAACAAAAAGATCTACTATACCAGCTTGTATGGAAAATAATTAGTACTGATGAAAACAAATGATGTACAGCCTGGTACCTGAGAGAGGAAAAATCCTTTAGAGAAACATCACAAGGGCTGGAAACCCAGCCTTGCTGCTGGTGTCCTAGACAACAGCAAGATCTGATCTACTGAGATCATATTTTCCTCCTCATGTTTTCTCATTGGTAACTAGATAGTAACTGCAGGTTTTTAAGAAAATCTGAGATGGCTCAGAAGTTCTTGTCTCATTTGCAGTGGTGGTACCAAGAGCTCTATGCAGGACACTGAATTCCTGGGATTGTGTGTAAGTACTTGATTTCTGAACTATTCCAGAAGTACCTGTAGTAGGTAGTCACAATGCCTACATAAAGCATTTATTTCTCTATTAGGCCAAGTGGAAGACCAAAATGTTGCCTAGTATGCCAAGACAACGGGAAAAACATTTTGTCTGTGTCTTCTTCTACCTGCATTCCCTGGCCTGAAGGTGCTGACAACACCAAAACTCAGTCAAAACAACACGTGTTCTCCAAGCCTGCATATTTGCATGTGTTTGTGCATGGGCACTGAGACACAGAGATTTGTTTGTTTGTTTTGAATTAATTTTTATGTTGCTCTGACCAGCCTCTTTAATCTCTTAGTATTACAAAATGAAGCACTGAGCATCTAGTATTTATTCTCTGAAAAGAAAGAGTTTTCATCAACCTCAGGTAAAAATGGGAACCTCGGGTTGCAGATGAGATATTTACAACAAATGATTGTTATAACAAGACCATTTGGAAGCTGCCACCAAACATTTTTCATTCTTACCTTGCTCCCAATTCCCAAAGTGATAAAGAAACAGATTTTATTTCTTCTTCTGAGGAGCACATCTAAATAAGACTCAACAAAACAAGGAATTTACTAAGCCCCCTTATCTTGATCAGTTTTGGACCCAAATGGTAATAATTGTAAAAAAGTCCACGGACCCGGGTTTTCTTGTATTAGATTAATGATGTGGTACCTTATTTGTCACAGTAACTATGGAAAAAGGCACTTAAGAAAAACATTACAGACCTGACTAAAGGATACTATAAATCTGTTGCATAGAGCAAGAGTATTAAATACTGGACTGAAGTGATTTAAAATTACTGTCAGCAAAGCCACACGTGTTAATAGAGATGTTAACAACAATAAAAAATAATTAACCCTAAAATCTTAGAGATGTATTTCTAAACTTTAAAAATTATTATTAGTTTTCTGCAAACAATCACACAAAATAAAATTAAAACATAATAAAAGAAGAAAAGTTGAGTGGTCTCTGGAAAGGTTGACATTAAAAGAAATAGTTTCCTTTAAAGTGAGATCTCTTCCAATGAATGAAATATTGTTAGGGTTATGATATGAAAACAAGTCTTAAATTTTTATGCTTTGGCAATAACAGGACAAAGTTGCCTGCACATTCAGTGTGTCAGGTTACATACTTTCTACCAAAAAAATGGGTCATTTAAAATCATCTTATTTCATCAAAAGATATTACGAGCATGTTTTAAAGATTCCAACAAACACATAATACTTTAAAGTCTTGTATTTTTTTTCCTGCACAGGAAGAAAATGTATTTTGGTCAGAATAAATTTAGGGTAAAAAAATTTAAATATTACAGTGGTGAATACTCTGAAAGTATTGAAACCCAAAGGATGTGATCAGAAAGGCACAGTATCTTTTTATGTTATTAATGTAGCACCATAACAATTCTGTGTACTTCACAATCTTGACATAAAATAAAAGATATAGACTTATATAGCAATCAACAGCAGTTTTTAAGAAGGTGGTTTGTGTTTAAAGGTGTGTAAAAGTCAAGCTCATCTTGTGTCTTCATTAAATACATGGTTTGGCAAACATACTGAACCAAATTATCTGCTAACTACAGCTGCTATCTAACAAGATACCTTTTATAATGCACAGGGTTGTTCTACCATTCAGAAGGTGCTACAATTTAGTTGGGAGAAATTTTTACTTAACCTTGTGAATCACGTTGAGGTGGAGTCTGAATATAACATGATTAAAACCACACACTTTGCAAAACTGTATACAGCCAAACTAAAATACTGATTTCCAACTCCCAGTCTAATACACACTATCCTACCTATGAAGCTGAACTCATATAAAAGTAATTTATAAAAACTGAAGAAATGTTTAGCACCCAAAAAATATCATCTGTGAAGCTCCAAATGATTGTCAAGTAGCCACTTCAAGAGTGAGTGTCTTCTCCCAGTGGTAAAGCTAAACATTTGACTAGAAACTAAAGCTACAGCTCTCCAAATACTAATTGGAAGGCAAATGCATGTGTTTATGATTTCTATAGCTTCTCAAAGAACGTTTAAAGGCATTAAACTATGTCCAAAGGTGTCTTCTTCCAAACATAGAAACTTTTTTTTTGTTAATTTCTTTTTTGCTGTTTTTACCGAGCAATGAAGTGAATTTTTCTTTAAGGTGTAACCCTCAGCTACATAAATTTGGAATTTCCATGGGAGTGTTCCTGCAGCAACCAGAAGAGGAAGTTTTCCAATGTAATGATCATTAACTATAGTGCTGCTTCTCAACATGGACCTGTGGTCTTTAGAGAATGCCAGAATAATGTCTCGTTCTCATGAAGTTCTCTGGATCATTCTGCACATACAGTAACATGCTATATGCACAACTTGCATTTGAAGAATTGGAACAGAACCCTGAGAAAAGTAAATCCATTGGAAAAAAATAGATATTGTTTAATAACACCAGTTTGAGATGTTTCAACCCTTCCCCTGGGAAAAAAAATGGCAAACAGGTGCAGCCATTTTTTTTCCTCATGAATTGCTTGAATTTATCACAACTGCAAACATAAATATAGTCTGGGATTTTAAGTGCATATCTAGGTTGATTACAATTAGAAATAGTTTGTCTGACAATTCTACCCCTCCCCTAGCAATTCAGCATTCCTTAAGTCACCACAGCACTACTTGAGAGCTTTGAGTTCAAGAACAATTCTGGCATGGAGTGATGTTCTTCCAGTCACTGCTGCAGCCGCCTTTCACTCTATGGCAGTGAGGGTGCTGAGCAAGTGAGGCTCGGCTCTCTTCAGCCTTGTGTGCAATTCTCATCATTCCCATGTATCCAGAAGCAAATCTGGGCATATTTGAGAGGCGTAATTCGCACTGCTACATTGTAATCCTGCTGTTCACCATTGATGTCCACCCACTGATGGCCTGAGTAAACAGCGATGATCTTGCGTTTCCACTTCTTTTTGTTTGGCTCCTTCAGACGGAGATAGATGCCAGATCCTGTGGAGCCAGGCTCAGCATCACAGTACTGATAAAACAGATCATTGGACTCATCAGAAATGCTACAAAATCTATAGACCAGCTGCCCAGACCGATCATTGTCAAAACCTGAGAAGTGGATCATGCTCCCAGGCATCATTTTGATTGTTGGGCTGATCCCCAGCTCCATGTATTTCCTTTTGTGGGGACGCTTGAGCTCAAGAACAGCATAATCATAATCCAGGGCAATGTCCCCAGAGACACCCTTAAACCAGCCTTTCGGGATGTGCGTACTCTTCACCCGGGTCCACTGGAAGGAAGGCATGCCATCTGAGGTCCCTTGCTTCCTCCCAGATCTCCTCTGCTTTCTCTCATCACCTTTGGACTGTCGCCTTAATTCTGTGGCAGCTTTGGGGTCGTCTTTGGCCGCAGAAATTTCTCTCCTACTTCTTTTAACACCTTTGCGTTTCCTGCCGTTGCCTCTGGATTTCGTCTTCATCAGGCCCACCCTCAGTCTTTTGCTGCCCTTAACATAGTCCTTGCCATTGTGCAGACAGTGGGCTGCTGTTAGCACGTGCTTGGGGGAAACGAGAATGCCACTGCAGCCCGTGGAGATCTTCACAGCTGTGTTGAAGGGAAAGTTGGTCATAAACCTCTTGTCATAGATGCTGAACCTACTGTCTGTCCCATATATCTGCCTCTTCTTTCTCAAAGGCCTTCGTGTGGTTGCGTTTGCAGCTGGGTCAAGCGCTGCTCCGAGGACATTCACTTCAGTCAGGGTCCGTGTGCCATTTTCAAAAACAGTCTCGTAGGACAAGAGGTTCTTCAAGTCAGACAAGCTTGGCACTGGCAGTTTTCTTTGACATTCAATTCCACATACACTGTTCAGCTCTAATTTGGTTTTTGCTTCAAATTTAGGGCTGTCAAGGGAGAAAGTTCTTTCTCGCACAATCTGGGGAATCTTCTTTAAGTGCCAAGTAAAATCTTGTTCAGTTTCTGTTCCATTACTGAGACCAATTATAGGTATGAGAAATATGAATAGCAGTAACATGTGCTCCATTTTATTTTATTTTTTTCTAAAACAAGAAAGAGAGATTTGAAAATACACTTTGGAAATATACACAGTTATCTTAATATCTTCTAAATATAATCATGCAATTTTAGAACAGACATCAGTGGAACAGAATTCTACAGTCTTCTCAAAATAGAAAGGCCTCAGATA
Organism: Promerops cafer; assembly: GCA_013398275.1. Taxonomy (NCBI): domain Eukaryota; kingdom Metazoa; phylum Chordata; class Aves; order Passeriformes; family Nectariniidae; genus Promerops; species Promerops cafer. The sequence continues at coordinate 1,674,683 of VZSE01000979.1, read as the reverse complement.
TTCCCTGTATTGCCTCTGACTCTTCCAATTGTTTCTAGCAAGATGGATGCAGATAATTCAGCCAGCATCCATGCTGAGCTACCTACTGGAAGATGAAACCAGCTGAGTTTTACCTGTTTTTCCCTCAGTGGACAGCAGTCTGAGTCATTTCACTTGGTACAGCATCCTGGTTTTGTCTATTCCAAAGGTATGCAGCTACATATTACGTTTCTGCTTCTCTTTTCTATAGCTATAGAGTTGAAGGTAGAACACAGTTGAAAGCCCTCAGTGTATTCAAAAGTTGGGATCCAAGCAGAGGTGGATGGACAGACACTCATGAGAGTTAAGAACCCCTGGGAAACCAGACGAATTGGGCTCTTTCATTTAATGCCCAAAATGTGGCTTTAGCTGACTTAAAAGTCACCAATTGTTCTCCATGACCCACCCAGCTGAGAACTATGAATCTGTCTGTATGAAAAATGGCACTTTGCCAGCTGCTATCCCAAGGAACCAAGGTCTTCTAGGATAGACAGACAAATGAGGAAAGCAGAATGTTCCTGGTGTAGAGGACTCTCCCGGTTATCTATACGTTCAGCAAAGCTCAGCTGAGTGGGAGGGACAAGTCTGGTTACTCATCACATGCCTTTTTCAGGATCCCACAAAGGCTGTAGGAGCTGTGCTGTCTGTGCCTTATGGTCACATGTGGAATGCCCCACCTAGATGGAGTGATGCATCACACCAAGAGTTAGTACTTCAAATGGGAAAGACAAAAAGCAGTTTTATTCCCATCTGTAGTTGGGAAACATGCAGAAAAAATGCAAAATTGTTAGAAGTCTGGGGCAGAGCCAGAAATGAACCCAGAACTCTTGATTCTGAGCTCAAAACATTACTGAAAAGACCATTTTTCTCCTTTGGCAGCATTGATGTCAGTGGCATTATCCAACTACTGGCAGCTGCCACCAGGAAACTTGTACTCAGTTCCAACATCCTTCATTCCAATTACATGGAAACCTCAGCAGTGAAAAAAGAAAGGGTCTATGATTAAACTTGAAAAGCCAAGCAATTCAAGGATTTGTATGTGGTTAAGCTCTCTGGTTTACATTGCAATGGCAGTATAGGCCAGGGCAAACATAACCACATTCCTTAATTTTAGTTTAGAATAATAGAAGTGGTGCTCTCCAGTGAAACAGCCTGCTACTGGCTAGAGGAAGATCTAGAATGAAAAATAGGGGTATGTGGAAAAAGAACTGGGAACATCACTTTCAAGCTGTTTAATGGACCAGTGACACCTATGATTTTTGAGGCATCTTTAACCTATAGACATATTTGTTGTCTATAATAAGTAATTAAGCACTACAGTTCAACCACAGCTTGTTGCTTCTGATGCCAAGTCAGAGGGTGGATTTGTTTTACCATGGTTTTGACACTTTTAACCTTTGCCAGAATGGAACATCAGCTTTGAGCTGGAGTCCACTTACTAGGATACATATATATATATGCACCACATTTTACAATACAAGGAAACCCTCCCTGGCTCTGAAGTCGCTAACTCAGGTTTTGGAGATGTGTGGACTTTCTTAAGATATCTGGAGATTACAGTGACTCACAGGTCTGAGCTCTGGGGTGTATGTGGTCATATAAAAACATATCTGAAAGTTCTGAAGGCAGAGATGGGGAATCACCCCAGGCACAAGATTTTGTAGAGGGACACCAGTTGTTCACACCAGTCTATCTTATTGGTATAGCAGAAATGTGCACATTTAAACATTAACTTTGACATACAAAGTTACCTTCAAAGTGTTGGTTCAGTTTTTTGCTCAATTAGCCCTAAATCTGAGTAGGAATTACTATTTTACATATCTGTGGGTAAGTTAGAAGGTGTCAAAATAAAAAAATACTATAATGAGACATAAAAATACCTTCCCAGCCTGACCAAAGGCCTGCCTGTCCCAAAATCCTGTTTCTGACGCTGGCTAAATGTGGTTGTGTAGGGTAGAGGATAGGGATAGGAATAGGGCAACCCTGTATGCCCTTCCTCCCTCACAGTTTCTTAACTTACAACCAGTTCTACTTGGTGGAATTTAGAGCAGAGGTAGTTTCTGTAGTGCAAGGAAACCTTATTTAATTTCTCTTCCATAGTTTGACAGTTTTCCTTGGAATACATATAGGAATTTGTAGCCATTATGTTCTGTATCCAGGAGTTGCACAGCTTTACATGTTTTATGAGGAAGCATCTCCTTGTCTTTATTTCCAGCCTGTCACAAACTAGCATGGTTTGAGGATAAATAATGTGGTATTAATGTAGAAAAGCTGGTTTAAATTTGCGTTGCCCTAATATAGCTGCTGCACAAGACAGTTCTAATGTCAGGCTTGAGAATGATTTTTCTATTTTTCCCTATAATACTCCTCCCTTTCTCAGCTTTTCATCAGGGTCTGGATATTTGATATTCCTCTGTAGCTGAACTTTGTGAGCCCCAAGGAAAGTTCAGTCACTAACTGCTTGTTCACACAGAAAGTCTGTGTTGATGTCATTCTGCTGTGATGGCTGATGTCTTCCCAGATGATCTCATAACTAAGTTTATAGAGAAGTCCATTTTTTCCTCTCTGCTTTATGGAGAGACTTTCTGCAAGCAAATGGGTGGAGTACTATGGCTCCCTTCTGCCACTCTTCAGAAAGAAAAAAAAAACAGTCAAAGCACAGAACCTTCCACAGATGCCTTGGAGCTTTCCATTTGAAACACGATGCTCAAGTGCTCACTGCTTACAAAGGCACTCTTGGAAGCCAAGATTTTCTTCATTTATAATGAACCCCTTGTCACTGGGAATGAACTAACTACACTTCAGAATAACTGGAAAAAGTTCAAGGATCTTGATAAACGTGGCAATTCTCATTGCAGACCAGAGCAGTGGTCCTGCTAGGCAGCTTTGTCATTTCCAGCCATGCATTTCAGATCTGCTTACTAACCCCATCTCTACTGTTCAGAGGAGGCCAATTCCAAGCATGGGCAATGTCAGCAGTTGCCATGGCCCAGTACAGGCTGCTGGCAAAAGGGAAACACAGGGCTCCCCTTGCCAGATGATGAGGATGTAAATGTGTAGATGAGTGCAAAGATAACTTTGCAGGGTGGGAGAAGGGGAAAGAGAATACAGCCTCCAGGGGAAGGAGGAAATGTCCTGAGAAGGCTTCAAGCTGATTGCAAGAAAAAT
>VZSE01000979.1:1634924-1670657 GCA_013398275.1 Promerops cafer | reverse complement strand
TCCCGCAGCGCCGGCAGCGGGGCCGTGCCCGGCTCCAGCCCCGCTCCCGCCGCCCCTCCCGCCCCTCCCGCAGCCGGGATCCTCTCTCCGCTCCGCCGCGCCGGGAGCAGGCGGAGGGGAACGAGGTCGCGCCCAGGCCACTGCTCTGCTGCTGAGCGGCCCCGGGGGTNGGCCGTGCCCGGCTCCAGCCCCGCGCCCGCCGCCCCTCCCGCCCCTCCCGCAGCCGGGATCCTCTCTCCGCTCCGCCGCGCCGGGAGCAGGCGGAGGGGAACGAGGTCGCGCCCAGGCCACTGCTCTGCTGCTGAGCGGCCCCGGGGGTCCAGCCCCGCCAGCACGGCAGCGGGTGGGCACAGACCGGGAACCGGCCGCAGGAACGGCGGGGACGGGAGGGCTCTGCCGGGATGGCCGCCTTCCGTCTGCCCTCTCCGCTGTTGCCGGCCGCTCCTCTGTGTTCGCGTGTTAAAGCCCAGGGCTATCTTGGAAGAAGAGAAGGATTTGGGGAATAAGCCTTTATCTCTCCTTAGGCATTCCCTGGTTCCGCTTTTCGCAGGAGGCTCTGCTTTTCCGCGCCAGATCCAAAGGAGTTTTCCCCCTCTACAAAGCCTGCAAGTTAAATACCTTGGCACGGCTCTTTTGGTTTTGGTATTCCAAGATAAATCTGCTTCCAGCAGTGACGAATCTGGATGAAATTAGTGTCAATTCCAGAGGAGCGCGGAGATGGTAGCGCTAATACTGAGGGGATGAATCAGAATTAAAGGAGTTTGTTTTGAAGGGTGAAGAGGCTCCTTGCCTGCTCCCCGCAGAAGGCACAGCACAGAGACAAAACCCCCAAAAACCCAATAAATATGCCCCTTGCATCAGTCCCATTAAGCCAGACGTGTTGTGAAACCGGCTTCAAATATGAAAAAAAAGGACCAGATAAACGCGTGGCGTTTTAGTCCTTTCAAAAATATATCCATCAGGCTAAAGAGGCAGGAACTTTATACAAAATATCTCAGCTGCCAAGCTCAAGGTACTGACATCGCTCAGCCCCATCATTTTTTTAAAAACGACCCGCGTAGGAAGAATGACATCCCAAAACATCACCGTAGAGACGCTGGTTACCTCGTACTGCCCGGTCCCCCTCAGCCCGCATCCCCAGCTCCGCTCCTGCCCGCCCAGGTCTCTGGGGGCTGCCTGTCCCCCAGAAGCCGACGCCGGGGAAGGGTCTTGGTCATACCTGGCAGCCCGCAGGACGGACGGAGGGCAGGGTGGCCGCAGCCCCGGGGCTCAGGCTCCCGGCTCCCCGCTCCGCGCCGCTCCTCCGCCGCCCAGCGCCCGCGGCTACTGAGGACGGGGCGGGGGGAGCGGCCAGGTCTTCCCAGGCNGCAGAAGGTGGAAATAACATTTCTGCATGTTGGTCCAGCCTCTTGGAAAAAAAAAAAAAAAAGAAAAGAAAAGAAAAAGAAGGCGAAAGGGAGGAAGCCGAGTGGGAGGGCCGAGAGGATCGGAGGCAGATCCCGGTGTCTCCTCGGATGGGAAGGGAAGAAGGAGCTCTGCCTGCGGGGCGGGGAGGCGCATCGCCGCGGCGGCGGCGGCTTCTTCTGGGCGCCGGGCGCGGTGCCGGGGTGACCCGCACAGGGACGGGGCGGGAGAGGCTGCCGGGCCGGGGTGGCGAGGCTGGGACAAGCGGGGAGATGGAGGGACCCCGTCCCAAGGGAAGGGCAGGGGGCTCGCTCGGCTCTCACCTCTCCACCTGTGCGGGTGGCGGGACCGGGCGGGGGCAGCGCGGAGGGCCGCTCCCCCTGCCCCGCCGGAGCGCTCCTGGGGAAGGCGAGGAGCGGGGAATGGCGTTCCCACGGACCGTGGCCTGCCCGCTCCTCCTTGCCCTCGCCTCTCTCTCCCAGCCCCGCTCCTCTGGAGCACCTCGCTCCTCAGGGACCCTCCCTGTCCCCCTCCTCTGGACCATTCCCGCTCTTCCGGGCCTCAGAGGCCAGGTGAGAAGCACCTTCCTCCTTTCCTCATCACCCTTTGTTCCTCTCTGCCGTCCTCCTTTCCCTCGGTGTCCCTGTGGTCTCCCCTCCCAAGGCAGAAAGCTTTGTGTTGAGGTCTCTCCTCCCTGGATCATCCCCTGGCACTACAACAGGGCCCTCCCCAAAGCTTTTCACTGCCACACAAGATGCCCAAGGTGAAAAGTACCCTCACTAAGCAGTTCAGCAAGTGCTTAACTCAAGCGCTTCCATTGAGCTCATCTGCTGAAAACTCATTTTATGCTAAATGAAGTCCCACTGATTTGCCAAAACCAGCAGAAAATTTGTGCCATTGCTGGAGATCAGAGTGAGATCTCCAGAGGGCTGCTTAGTTGTTTCAATCACAGGCATAGCCTTCTTTTAAAAGTCTTAACTTCAAAAACTTAGTGGAACCAAATTTGTAAACAGGTTGGAAACAAGGCTTTGGCCAGCAAACTGCAGCCTGCAGTTTCATTTTGAAGACTGAGGCTTATTTCTTTAAATGTAGATTTCATTTGCAGTTCTGGTTTTGTTGTTTCTGCACACAACTTAAAAACAAATATATAAAATATATAAATAGTAATTCATGTGCCAGAGAAAATGACCTGAAGAATTTCCGATGTAATCAACAAGGCAAGACAGAAATGCAGGTTAAAGTAGTTAAGTTTTATAAACAATTCCTTGAGCATAAGAGCTTCCACGCTGGGTGAGACCAAGGGCTTTGCTAGACCAATATTGGGTTGCATTACTGAAGGCAGTAGTTCCCTCCAGCACTTTCACTGCCACCAATATTTCAGACTCAGAGATTTTATGAGGCAGGTGCAGTTTCTATGACCTTAGTAACCTTCACTGGATTTCTCTGTCAGGTATTTGCCCATCTTCCTGTTAACCTACATGGATCTGTAGCATCTACAACTTGCATCTGCTAAGTTCTCCAGGTCAAACATGTATTGTGCAAAATCTTGACTCTTTTAGTGTCTTTTCAACCTGGCTACTGCTATCTTCATTTGATGCTCACTAGTTCTCTGTCATATACTCTGTAGCTCCTCTCCCACCCTGAAGAATTCTATTTAAGTTAGCTATGCTTTACATCAAAAACGTTCCTGTTTTCCATCCTATTGCTGAAGTTCAGGGACCAGAAAAGCATCTGAAGGAAGATGCAGCCAAACACTTCTTGGCAGTGGAAAGTAGAAAACAAGGAGCAACAGCTTACTTGCCTTGGGCAGCTGTGTTGAGCAGCAACTGCAGCTAGGGAGGTTCAAACTGGTCATGGGGAAAAATTTCTTCACCAAAAGGATCATGCAACACTGGAACAAATTACCCAGGCAGGTCGTGGAATCACCATCCTTGGTGGTTTCCAACACTCAGATAAACAAAGCTGCAGCTGATCTGATCTAGTGCTGGCTGTAGCCCTGCTTCGAGGGAAAGGTTGGCCCGGGTGACCTGCAGAGGTCCCTCTCAACCAATATTTCTATGATTCTTTACCTATACAGAAGATGCAAGCAAAATATGGATTTTTGTGGCAGCAAAAAGATATTATTTGTTTTGTTCTTAGCTGATTTCTTACTAGTATTTTAAAATTTTTTTTCATCTGGTGATCACCAGGCTGATGTTCCCATAGGGCCATTTTCATAACTCCAGGACTCTCTTTCCTGAGAAATAATGACCAGATCAGATCCTGCCATTTCATACCTGAAGTAAGGGCCCTCTTCCTCTTGTGCAGCACTTTGCATCTACACTGAACTCCACTGCTACTTTATTGCTTGGTCACTCCCATAAACTTTCCTGCATATAATCAAGGTCGTCTCATCTTTATTAACCTAAATAATTTGATAGCCTCATCAGGCTTTGTCACCTGACCACTCATCTCTTTTCCAGACCATTTATGAATATGCTGGATAATGCAGCACAAAACAGGTTGTTATTGGTAACCTATTATCCCTAGCAAAATGGATCCCCTTGTCCTATACTTTCTTTCCTTTTTTTCAGAAAATACAGATGGCACAGGTTTATTTCTGTTTATTGAACTCTGGGTGATGGGATCTTTAGACCCATCAGCCTGGGTGCTTTAGACCCATCAGTCCCCTCCCTCCTGATTTTGGAATCTAAATTTCAAATTTAAGTTATTTTAAACCATTTTTTCTTTAATTCTGTGTGATGGTTTAACCCCAGCCAACAACTAACCCTCTCACAGGTTCTCACTCACTCTCCCCACCACAGTGGGATAGGGAAGAGAATCAGAAAAAGTTAAAACCCATAGGTTGAAATAAGAACAGTTTAACAATTGAAATAAAGTAGGACACTCTAGGAACAACAACAATAATAATATTCATAGTAAGAAAAACTGAGGTAAAAAAAAAAAAAAAGAGGAATAAACCTCCAGAAAGACAAGTGATGCCCAGTACAATTGTTCATCACCCACTGTCTGAAGCCCAGCCCATCCCTTAGCAGTGATCTGTGCCTCCAGGCCAACTCCCCCCAGTGTATACACTGGGCATGATGTTCTTAGTGTGGAATATCCCTTTGGCCACCTCAGGTCAGCTGTCCTGGCCATGATCCCTCCTGGCTTCTTGTGCCCCTCTTCACTGGCAGAGCACGAGACACTGAAAAGTCCCGGACTGAGGGTAAGCACTGCTGAGCCACAACTAAAATATCAATGTGTTACCAACATTGTTCTCATACTAAATCCAAAACAAAGCACTGAAACAGCTACTAGGAAGAAACATAGCTCTATCCTAGCCAAAACCAGGATGCCTGTTTCATTAATATTTTATTTCTTGTAATAACAAGATTATACAATATGGATCACTCTTCATAAATAGAGATTTTTAAAAATAATGATCACAATAAAATTTTCTTCAAAATATAGTTTCCAGAAGATGTAAGTAATGTATATTTCAGAGTACAGATGCTTTAAAAATACACTGTATAATATACATGGTAGGGCTGTAAAAATATAATTGTTGGAAAATTTCCAGTATGCAAATTTTATCCTTCAGAAGTAATTTTATCTCATCAAAAGATTAGTGAACCCTTTTGGTATTTTTACAAATTTCAAAAATAAGTTTGAGATCATATGGTAACTGAGAGATGTTCACTTGGAACTTTCAAAGACTGATACCTAAAATTAAAAAACCCCAATAGTCAGGAAAAAAAAAATAAAACCAAATCTACATTAACATCAAGAATGCACTAACTTCTATCAAAATTCTTCCTGCATATCCACAAAGAATATAAAGTAAAAACCACAAGTTTTTACCATCAGATTTGTAGCCTGGGTTTGAGTGAGTTCACAGAACTTTTGTATTTTTATCTTGTGCTAAATAATGCACAAAATGGGTTACAAAACATTTCCAAGTAAGATTCTCTCAGATTTTTTTTTTCAGGTAGAAATTTGAGATAGGAGCTTCAACTTTCCCTGTTGGGAACATACATTGGCCATGGATGTAGTGGCTGGGCAGCTGCTCCTGGAATGTCATTTGGCCCTCTGGTGCTGGATCCACACGTGGGTCTTGCCCACATGCAAAAAATGTTTGATCACAGCAACAACATGCCTTGTCTGCAACCTCTGAATTGTATTCCTTGTAGTGCACCTACCCACAAAATATTCTTTCACATGTGAATTAAGGGAAGACAGGCAGTGCAACTCAGGAAAACTGAAACAAGGTTCATGGATGTAAAAAAGAATGCAAATGCCTATAACCAAATTAAAAGTTATTTTATTACCCACAAGAAGTCAGCTTTAATCTCTCCCCTTTTTCTCTTCAGTTCTTCTTCTACTTATGTATACATGCACCCACATGCTTTATTCCAAAACTAATGATTACTTGGATAGTGCAGGTAACTCCCTTTTTTTCATACTTTAATTCTCAAATTGATGCTTGAGTACTTGTGGGTACTCTTCCAGCTCAGCTGATACATGTTCCCCTTCCTTTCTACTTTTCTTATCCCAGGCAGACTATTTTTGGTGAGTTTTAACACTTTTCCAGTTCTCAAACTCTAAACTTAGGGTAACTCATTGGCTCGTGATGAATGGACGTGAGATATTTCCTACTGCTTTCAGAACAAAGGGATGTGAAACACAATGGATATTTCTTACAGGATCACGAATAGTCTCCATGGTAGTGTCTCTTCTGTGGCAGCTTGTTGCCACAGAGGCCCTTTTGTTTTGTGCACCAGTGGGGTTGGTTATTGTGCTGTTCAGAGGTGCCTGTGACACAGTGCTGACCGGTTAGACTAAAACCCTGAATGAAACAGGCCTCTGTTAGAGACCCTGCCTTTGAGAACTTGAAAAAGATGCAAAAACTGCAATACATCGCGTAATTGTTTAACAGTGCACACAATGGGGACAGAGAGGACGACAAACAGCATTGCTAGCTCTCCTGAAATGCTAGAATTCAGGAGAATTCTGCATAGACCAATGGACTATTGCAGTACAGGCTGGCGAGGTATCCACTTAGGATTGGGTGTACGAAGTACTGTGGTGCCAGATTCATGGATGTTAGCAACAAGAGCACTGTCGTCAACACAGGAACTTACAGGTGACAAAAAGGAGAGATGTGAACGTTGAGGTGTCTAATTGTGACCTGATTTTCACATTATGGGTTTAGGAACTACATACATAGGTAACAGACATGAAAAAAGCCTCACTTTGTAGTAGCACAAACAGATGAAGTCCCATTTCTGAGTTAAAACTGTGCCAAGTTTGTGATCAAATCAAGCGGACACATGGAGCTCTGAGCAACCTGGTCTAGTGAAAGGTGTCCCTGCCCACGGCAGTGTGGTTGGAACAAGATCATTTTTAAGGTCACTTCCAACCCAGGCTGTTCTATGATTCTATGATTTTTTCTTCAGTGAGGCAGCAAGCAAAAATAAATGTGGTTCTGGCTCAGTGTATGACCCACAGGAGAGAAGCTCTTCTAACTGTGCAGAAAGTAAGTTGGTTAATAGCCCAGTCACCACCCAGCTCCTGCCTTTTAGCACGTTTTTATGTCCCTCTAGAGCAGTAGTTGAAAATGAAGCTGGACAGGCTCACTGTTCTAACATCTGTGCACTTAGCAGAAAAGCAGAGTCTATTGCCCACTCATCATCGCTAAACAAACAAAATCTACAGTTCTTACCTGATGTGTATCATCCTGGGAAANACGACAAACAGCATTGCTAGCTCTCCTGAAATGCTAGAATTCAGGAGAATTCTGCATAGACCAATGGACTATTGCAGTACAGGCTGGCGAGGTATCCACTTAGGATTGGGTGTACGAAGTACTGCGGTGCCAGATTCATGGATGTTAGCAACAAGAGCACTGTCGTCAACACAGGAACTTACAGGTGACAAAAAGGAGAGATGTGAACGTTGAGGTGTCTAATTGTGACCTGATTTTCACATTATGGGTTTAGGAACTACATACATAGGTAACAGACATGAAAAAAGCCTCACTTTGTAGTAGCACAAACAGATGAAGTCCCATTTCTGAGTTAAAACTGTGCCAAGTTTGTGATCAAATCAAGCGGACACATGGAGCTCTGAGCAACCTGGTCTAGTGAAAGGTGTCCCTGCCCACGGCAGTGTGGTTGGAACAAGATCATTTTTAAGGTCACTTCCAACCCAGGCTGTTCTATGATTCTATGATTTTTTCTTCAGTGAGGCAGCAAGCAAAAATAAATGTGGTTCTGGCTCAGTGTATGACCCACAGGAGAGAAGCTCTTCTAACTGTGCAGAAAGTAAGTTGGTTAATAGCCCAGTCACCACCCAGCTCCTGCCTTTTAGCACGTTTTTATGTCCCTCTAGAGCAGTAGTTGAAAATGAAGCTGGACAGGCTCACTGTTCTAACATCTGTGCACTTAGCAGAAAAGCAGAGTCTATTGCCCACTCATCATCGCTAAACAAACAAAATCTACAGTTCTTACCTGATGTGTATCATCCTGGGAAAAAAAAAAAAATATATATATATATATAATGTTCACTTTACATATATATATCTCTGTAACGTTCACTTCACATATATATACACACAGACATATATATATATGTATGTATATATATGTATATATGTGTGTGTGTATATATATGTATGTAAAGTGACCATTTTCCTCAAGGAAAATTTCCACAAGAAGAGGTACTTCTGGAGATGTGTCAGATGGCAAATATTTTTATGCATGCAATGTGTTGGCAGGTTGCAAGCAGGTACTGTTAAGGAAAAAAAATCCAACCCACACCATTTTTGTGAGCATACTACTTTGAAGGAAAATAGTTTCCTCTGACTGGCATTCCCATTGCACAGCCCATCAGCAGCTTCACTGGAAAATCAGTGAATTACAGATGCTAATGCAGCATACCATGAGATGGATAAATGACATATTGACGTAGGGAGAAAAGAAGTGCATGAACAAAGACTCTGAGAAGCTTTGGAAGGAACCCCAAATCTGCCTGGCTAAAGCTGGATATTCATCCCCTCCCCAAGCCTCTAAACTCCTATAATGGAAACAGCATACCACAGAGGAAAGTTAATAGAGTGACATTGACATGTTAGATAAAATTAGATTTTAGCTACCTTCAGCATGATCGGCCCAAGAGAGGGGAAAGAGAATCCTGGGAAAGATGAACTGGCAAGGGACATGGCACCTAATCTCACCGTTCAAACCAGCGGGTGCGTGGCAGTGAAATGCACATCTTAAAAAGTCTGAGAAATCAGAGGAATTAACAGCAATATGTTACTGGAAAAAATGTGACATTCAACATAAAACTGAGTTCCTGTGGAATTTCCAAACAGAATATTGAAGCAGCATTCCTGTAGAAGTATGGACAAAGTAGGGAAACATGGACTAACAGAAATTGCATTAAAAAAAAAAATAAATGGGATGTTGGCCTTAATGCATGGGTATAATGGAATATAGTATTTATTGTCAGTGTTAACTGAAGATGACTATAAACCATTTACTGCCATTGTAAACATGCCCAGGAGAGTATAAGACTCATTCTTCAACTATAGCTGCATTAATTTAAAATTAATACAAACCTGAGAGGAAAAAACACACTTAAAAAGGACCATTTACTAAACCACATTCCAGAATGTTATTCTGTCACAAGGCAAACTTTTTTTTTTTTTAATTCATAGTAAAATGTGGATCTCAAGTCAGATCAGAAGAAAACCTGGTGACACTGTTCAAAAATTTCATTAACAAGCTTGAAATAGCTGGATGGTTCCTGCTAAAATTATTAACATTGTAATAACTAATGGTGGAAATTTTAAGGTTTCACTTTGGACTTCAAACTTAATATTCCACTGGAATGAACACAGGCATTTTGTACCTCTCAGAGCCATAATTACTATTAGGAAAACAAGATTATATTGATTGCCAAACCCCATGGTGAATATGGCATCAGGGTTGCTAAGTATGCCTTGTTGCCACCCAGATAAGTGCACACTCCCTTTGTGCCTCTGAAGCTGGCATGGAAAACTAAGACTAAACAACACTTAGGACATGTTTTTAATGCAGTCTTCCATCTTCTGTTTTGCACCCCATGTAGTTGTCTTCTGTGTCTTCCTTTTCATCTATTCTCACCTGTGACCACCCCTGTGTTAGGCAGGACTGGGTCACGTTGGTAACTGTGGGAAAGCACAGCTGCAGCTAAAGAAATGGGGGATCTTTCTCATGGGTGATACAGGAGATGGAAGTCTTCACTCATAACCATCCCTCTTGGATCACAAAGCCTCTGCATATTTCAGATAGTTTTAAAGCTGTCTGTAGGTTTTCAGTTTGCTGCTGGAATCATTTACACATGCTAACAACCCAGTAAATAGTTCAACAAGGAGAGGGAAAGCAGAAATGCCTCGCCCTTATCAGACACCCCTTAGCACTTTCTCAGTATGGATTTCTGCAGTAGTATTTGAAGAACATCACATCTCCTGACTGCTATTCCAACTGTGCTAGTGCCCTAAGGATTTCTGTAGATGTAGCATCATTCTCAAGAGGTTACAGGCTGAAGTACCCTCAAAGGCAACCTATAGATAAACAGGAATATCTACTGAGGGATGATTTCGCTTTTTTTTTTTTTTATTAAAGTTTGACCTAAGTTTGAATTTTATCTTAGTAAAGATATATCATAAGACTGTCCAGCAACCTTTCACTGTCATTCATGACACGCCCAGGTTCAGGAAATGTGCATCCTCGTGCAGTCAGAAAAAGACTCACAGGGGTCTCTCGCAGAGGAGCAGTACTTTGACAAAGGAAAGACAGAAGAAGGAAGATACAGCATGCATTTTTCTCCCCTGTGGTAGGCAAATTAACAAAATATGTTAACTTCTCTGGCAAATTAAAAAGAAAAAAAAAGAAAGATGACAGATAGTAGAAAACATGTTATCATTTTCTTTTTCTGATATTGCTTGGGAAAACTGTAAATTTGGGCATAAGTCCGGAGGGTAATTGGAAAAATGAGCTGAATTAACCATAATACAAGCTGAAGGTTTTTGGGAAAAGTTCTGCTTCTGTTCTTTCCTGCCTCACAATTCTCTAGTAGATTGTCTCAGCTGTAACACAACAGAACATGCAATTCAAGCAGTGCAGAACAGGACACCACTAGCACCTGGAAGTAGTTTAAATCAGACCAATACTTTCAGAGGTATCGACAAATCAAAAGAAGCACATTGGTTTATTTATTATCCCAGAATACCTGCACTTCTTATTTTGAATGGATTTTTTAATGAAATGTGCTAGAGAGTGCATTTTCGGTGGCATCTTCAACAATTCTATGGATTGTTTGATACAATATCATATTCATCCCTATTAATTTATTTGGTCTTCTTGCTGGTACAACTAATAAGGTAAGGGAGACAAACCTAAAGCTCTAAGTATGATAGTGAAAGGGTTTTTTTTCACTTCACTTTGTAGCAGATCTCAAGAGAGAAAAACAATGGTGAGGATTCAATAACCACATAGATTCGCCTCCTCTACACATTAATTTTTTTTTTTCTGATTAACTCTCTAAACCACAGTCTCCTTGCAGAGTGTAACAACATTAAAACAAAACAGATGTGAGGAGATTGACTTTAGAATGAATCTCATGCAAGTTAAAATAAATGGAAAGTTATAGCTCCAGCTTGTAATGGGAAACTGATACTCATCAGAATTATCACCCATCCACATACTTCTGCTCAGCCAAGATTTTTAAACTAAAAACTACATGTGACTCAGTTACTAAATCCTCCTTAGCTGTATGTTTTGTCAAAACTCCCTAAGAAGGGGTTTGCCTGCTTCTTGTATTTCTACAAACCTCACCTTGCTTGCAGCAGAGGCAAACATTTATACACATTCAGATTATTACCAGAAATCGTGGGACTGCTCAGTGTATAATTCTTCCCCACCACAGCAAGCATAAGCTAAGTGTCTTCACCTGTAGCTTATGGTTCCCAATTTTATACTCATTAAGGTGCTGCTTGTTACTATGATGCCAGCTCCTCTCACTGCCTGTAATATCATCCAGGGCTTTCCACACATTGTGTTGGAGCAAACACCATCACAGTTCACCTGCTTCTGCTGTTGGCTCTCTCCATTTCACTTCAAAGGGAGCTTCTCTTTAGCTTCATAAGGCCCCTTCAAATGCTTCCTTAAGGCTCTACCTTTCTGTGACACACAAAGAATACTTATCACACTTAGGCTATTGACAAGCAGAAACCAAGCAAGACCAAGCATGCAGACCATTATTATTTTGTTATCTCTTTGTACTCTCCTTTCTGTCTGTATGCCATTTACTATATATATCAGTAGATGACTGTAGAGTCTTGGTTTGAGATGGAGATTATATAAGCAATTATAACACAAATAATAAATTAATTTTTGCAGCATGGGATGAAATACATGTGCACATGTATTACTTCAGTTACCACAATACAGGTTTTGGAAGAAATCTAAATATAATTAGTTGCTCTGCTTGTGCCATTATCTGTTCTGTTTTAACCACAATTACTGTTAGCACACGGTTGCAGCAACAGCTCTGCACTTCCACTTGAAAATCCTGGGTTTAGCAATTCATGAACTGCATCTAAAAATATATCCTCATTTGAAAACTGGCGTTCAAGCTACAGTCTTCAAGCAGTTCTTGTTTAAGCATATTTAGTTAGTTCAGCAGCTTTATCTCAGAGCACAAAAGATACCTTTGTTCCAGAAAGCATTATGTTTTCCCATGTTCAGAAGTGACTGTGATGATATTGTTCTGTTTTTCAATTGTCTCTGAGCTTTAAGAAAAAGTTCATTTACCATGCATCAGCTTTGTACTTCCTTACGCTTTGACAGTAAGTGCTGAGTAAAAGTAGGAAGCCACCATTTATAGTCACATGGGTTAGAAAAATAACTGTTGCATGCCAGAAATAGATGGAAATAGCTGGTCTCTTGATTTCCTTTGGAAATAGATGCTGAAGAATATATGCCTAATTTAAACACTTACTACAGAACAAAATGGCTTTGGCCTTCCAAGTTAAATAAACATCCAGCCAGCAGAAAGGCT
Source organism: Promerops cafer (assembly GCA_013398275.1). Taxonomy (NCBI): domain Eukaryota; kingdom Metazoa; phylum Chordata; class Aves; order Passeriformes; family Nectariniidae; genus Promerops; species Promerops cafer. The sequence continues at coordinate 1,658,168 of VZSE01000979.1, read as the reverse complement.
TCTCAGTTGCTGACAGCACAATAAAAGAGAGTTCTCTAGGATAATGTAAAACTCTTCCAGAGAATGAAGGTCCCAAGTTGCTTAGCACCTCTTCAAGCTCATTTGTAATTCCTTGTTCCAGTTATTTACCCCTTTTTCTCAAACCCAGGAAGATTTTACAATATGTGGACATTTACTCCAGTGCGTAGTGGACTGTTTGAACCTCAGAATGGCTGAGCAAAGTTACAGAGTTGTCAGTGGCTCTATCAACTCTTCTGCACTTTTCCTACAAGATCTGTCAAACCACTGGGGAGGAATTAAAAAGGAAAGGCCCAGTCTGGCTGGCCTGGGATTTTGCACATGACCAGAGATTTCGAGATGTGGAAATTTTCAACCAATCAATACTGTTTACTTAAGGACTAGTTTGCATTTCTTCCTGGAACTTGCTAAAGGTCTGAATGGGGATGTGGCAGCTATCAATATTTAGAAAGGGGGCATCTACCCTCTGTAAACTTCATAAATGTAATTGCCACTGAATTTCATTCAGCAATTTATTCAAACATTCCAAAATGTGTGGTTACACAGGCCTAGAACAGCATAACCCCTGTTAGCTTAGCTTAACTATTCATAGATATGAAGTGTTGCTTGCAATACATAGGTGTACTTTTGCCTTCTGCCAAATAATGCAGACATATACTATTTGTAAGGATGTCAAGTGCATAACTTAATAGGTAGTTGATTAATTTGAGTATCCCATGGCAAAAAAATGTATCACTTACTTACCAAAATGGGTGATGTAAAAGTAAAGAAGTAAAAGTAATGGGTCAAATTTCCAGACAAAATTCACCACAAATTATTTTCAAATTATCTGTAAAAGTAGAGCCCATCAAAAATATAATTATGTGTGAAAACTGCTTGAGTGGAGGTCATACCAGCTTCCACACAGGAAAATTCCCCTAGGGAGGTGGACTGCTCATCTGGATTATTAACTGGGCTCAGGAAGCCAAGATTTTTAAACAACAGTTGTTAGTGATTTAATAATACATGAATAGGACTCTGAGGTTAAAAACTAAAGCACAGAAAATAAAATCCCAAGGCAGTAATATATGACTAATGGGAAAATTCACTGTCTTTGAATTTTTCTTTACATTATCATGGTCATGCTTTGTTGACTTCAGCAAATTGCATTGCTGCTTAGCAGCGTTATTATCTTAACTCTAAAATATTCAATTAAGGTTTTCTTGAACGGAGTTAATTAGAAAAATATAATGGTATTCCTATGGTGTGATCCTGACTTCATTCTTTACTTCTTTATTCTTCCACTTACTAGAAAGAATTGGAAACATTGCAGTCAGTTCCACTGAATCAGCTCTTTCTTGTAAAACATAGAGAATCATGACTGGTTAGTCTCATCTATTTATTCTCGAATGAGACTTTTTTGAGATGACTACAGGAAAATTTCTCCTTATATGAAATATTCATATTTTCCTTCAACAAAAGATTTTTGTTGTCACTTCTAAGACATAATTCTCAAAAGAGATAATTATTAATTAGCATTGTGAATACTGAAAGTGTGAAATACTACTGGATAAAGGTTTTCATTTGTAGAGTGGGCCAGGCTTATGTACCTGTTAATTTATGTAATTTTCATTTTTCAATTCTGCTATTGAAAAAATAAATCAGTTCTGCTAATATTTGCAGAAGTCAAATTCCATTGTTTTGCAACAAGCAAACATTACAAAACTAAAGTTATTGCTTAGACTTGAAGTTCAAAAAATGTCAGTTGTCTATGTAGAAATTAAGATCATTTTTAAATCAAGGTTGATTGATTTTGACTAATTTTGACTAAAAACATCGGTGGGCTAAAGATAGCACATGGTTTAGTCATCATTTGTCCAGATCACTCAATTCAAAAAGGGAGTAATCAAATCACAGCAGTTAAAAGAACAAAGATGTATTTATTATCCCTGTTAATAGAAAATCAAATTGGTTTAGTCAAAAACCTTCTTATTCTTCTTTCATTCCCAGCACACAGCAGTGAGATTGAAACAGTTGGCAGATATCTTTCTACCCATGTCGATTTTAGTCCCCAGTCACAGTTATTAGCTAAAGCCCTAAAATCAATTTAGCTAGTCTTAAATAGCTTACTAGATTGCATATGCAGTGCTATTACACAAATGCAAAATTAAGCTCTGTGCTTGGTACTTGTGCAGTCAATGCAATACATCTCACAGGATGGAGATCCCACAATGGACCCCACTGGGCTTTCAGCCTCCCTCACCACTTGCTCCTCTTTTTGTTTCTCAGGTATTGTACTTGACGAATCTCTTACTGTGTTTGATGAAATGTCAGCATGTTTCAGGCATTGCTGATTGGTAAAGAGAGTGATCAGGTCCTTATTTATGGGCAGAATGATTTCATAAAGATCAGACAGAGATTTTAATTTCTCCTGAAGGTAGGAAAGTAGTTAGAGAAAGTCCTGTAGGGAATGACTTTTGTGGGATAGTCACAACTGCAGTCATATGGTAGAAAAAGTGAAAAACAGAGTTGAGCACTGCCTTTACAGAAAAGAAGGATGCTTATTTTAAATAAATAGGTGATAGACATATGATCTACTCTGGGTATTATTTCCCAGTTTGGGCACTCACAAGCTCACAGAAACAGTTGCAAGCTTCATTGCTAAGACTTTCATTCACCCCAAAGCATCTTGTGTTCCCTGAACATGCTGGAAATCAGCTGAACAAACCCACTGTCAGTAGCCACATCATAGCACCAGACATAGTTGCTAAGGGAGAATATATGAAGCTTTGCTAATTTTTACACTGTATGGTCTATACCCATTCAATAAGAAAGAACTAATAGCAAAGATCTGCTTTTACATTTAATTGACCTAAGCTCCACACAATATAAACCCATTAAAGCATATGCCAAGGAAAATTTGCCATTTGAGCTATTTATCTCACAGGCCATTGTTATCATAGCTGCCATTTTTTTTCCAATACATTCTTTAAAAATTAAATTGCACACAGATTGACATCATGGTAGTATTAGCAACACAGAGTATGAGGCCACAGAATTTATATAGCTAGTAAGTCATAAATTGCAGTTTGTATAAAAATATTAAAATAACTGAACCAATAACACCATAATGAGTTTCTTAAAAAAGAATATAATAAAATAATTGTGTGAAAAAGCATTTATTTAAAAATAAATGACCTATCTTGCCTCATTTTGTTGACTGTCTTCATAACACTTTAATGCATTCAGTGTATCAGTATCAGTGTAATGGAATAAGTCCTAAGAATGAGATGCCTCACTGTTGTCATTCATTCTGGTCATTGTTCTAAGTCAACTATTTCAGTTAAACTAAACCTTCAGACCAACCTTAAACCTGATACTTGTCCATTTTTATGGTTTATTGATTTCAGCTAAGACAGGACCAGGGTAAATGCAATTGCAAAGTATGTTCTTCCATGTGTTCCAGGTACCCAGTTTGGATTTCTTTCTGAGAGACTTAGATGTAAGTTACTTCAAAGCTGTCACTACCTCTGATTCAAAATGCCTGTATCTTTCACTAAGTTAATTGTCTTTTTTTGTTTTTTCTCCAGGAACTGTATTTAGCAATGGAGATAAAAAAGCAACTCAGTCTACAAGCTCAGAATATTCTGTAGCTTTGTCCACGCCATCTGTTTTAAGGTGAGATGCTTTTTGTTTCTAGCAGCTATCAAAGGAAATTTTATGACTAGAATGAAGACAAGGAGGGCTAGTAAGGCACATCAGACAAAGGAAGAGCATTTACTTAGGCTTTCAAGGCTCAGTGCAGAGCAGTTAGGGATTTTGGCTCTGAATCTGCTGAAAACTAGAGGGAGCCCAGAAAGATTAGCTTGAATGGCTAAAGTTATCTTTTTGGAATACTTCACAGTTGCCAAACTCTTAGGTGGCTAAATTTAGAGGAGGTAAATCCCATTCTGACTGGGGTGCAATTAATCATGAGCTACTTTATTGCAACTGTCTCCTACAATGAAAATTACAGAAGAATAAATTTTTTTTTCTGGATTTGGGTTGTGAGTAAGTATAATTAAAGATAATTTTGAAATGTCACTTCTTAAAAAAACTATCAGCATTTTAGAATTAGAAAATACATTAAAGAATAAATTATTTGGATCAATTTAAAGAAAAAAATAAACCCAAACAGCAAGGTAACAACTATTTTTTAGATTATATATCCTCCAAGTAATATTTGTGTTCTTGTGGGGAAATAACTATTGATCCTTGATTAAAGGATTAAAGTCCAAATATTTTTAAAATAAAGTCTGAAAGCTTGCTTTTTGTGGTCCTAATGCTTCCTTTGTAATTTTTTTAGGATACTATAATAATGAAAATTTTTGTAAATGAGAATGGTAATCCACATCTTTATTTAAAGTGGAATCTGTCTCTCCAAGATTTGCAGTTTTGTCTTTTATAGGAAGATTGGATCCATGCTGTTCTACCACTTTCAAAATATGTATCAGAGATTGTGTCTTGAAACTAAATATCTCACAATAAATATACCTAAAATTTTATCATTCTGTCTTCCCATGCCACTGCTCTACACTTTCCCAAAAAAAAAAAAGCAAAAAAAAAAAACAGATTAAGAAGAGAAAAATTCCAGTACTTGAGGGGTGGTTGTTTACACAAATTCCTTTCTCCACTATATCAATTACAAAGAAGAGACCGTGGTGTTCTGTACTTATACAGTCATACTCCTTATCAAACCAGGCATCCAAATTAGTTGCAAGAATATTTTGAGCTGTTATATTTGCTAGCTTAGCAGAAATGGCAGATTTTTCCTTCCTTCCTTCCTTCCTTCCTTCCTTCCTTCCTTCCTTCCTTCCTTCCTTCCTTCCTTCCTTCCCCCTCTATTTATCCAGTATTTCTCATGATAGCTTTGTATTTCTTTTGCTTCCTGGTTTTCCACTGATCTGGAATTCCAGTACAAGACAATCCTATGCAAAAAATTGTGACAGGTCTATATAAACTTCAGTATTGTAATAACCTCCAGCTGCTAAAAGAAAGACAATTAAGCAGCAATGTTTAGTTTATAGGCCTATCTTGTCACTTCATGATTTTGGACAATGCAAAAAATCCCCATAAATGCCATTCATGTTTGACCTGCTCTCACATAAATGAACAATGTAATAAAGAAATCTGCAATATATCCTACTTCAGATTCTAGCCATGCAAGAGTGCTCTTCTTTTAGCAGTCATCAATACTAAGACTTGCTCATGTCTTGTCAAATCTTTGTGCTATAACACATACAGCTGAAAACAACACAAAATTAATAAGTACGGGGAATTTCATAAGCTGGTATAATCATATAAGTATTTTACACTGTTCCTACAGATGTCTCTGTGAGTAAGTATTTCTTGTCAAACTTAGACATGTAATTTCAGGTTTCAAATTAAAACAGCATTGGGTTTTGATCTGATTTTGGAATACCCCCATATTTTTACTGTATCTGGCTGTCAAACTCCTTCTCATAATAATAAATTATATGAAAGTATGTAAAATACTTTAGTAATTATAGGCAAAAGCAGAATATCACAATGTATGTCAACATTTTGCATTTTAATGAAATAACCACAATTCTGTTAATAGCTATTGCAATTCTGGCAGAGATATCAATCATATGAAAAAAAACCCAAACACAATAATTAACTAGACAAACTACATCAGCAAATTAAGACCCTTTAGAGTTTTGCCAAGGAAAACTGTGACTAGTGAAATTAAATACAAGATCAATCACTGAACGCAGTGGGCTTGGCAGAAGGGAGTCAGAGAAATGAGGGAATATTCTCAGAGGGAATCTGAGACTATGTTCCTGATGACATGGACAGGTTTAGTAAATAAGAATCCATGCCTGCTTGAGATGAAGAGGCAGGAAATTCCCTCTGGGCTCCTGCCCCCAAAGGAAAGAGAACTTGTAGTACTGGAAACCTTTGGCATAGTGTTTAGGGTTAGTTGTTGATGGATAAGGGAAGAAGATGAATGAGGAATCAGCTTTTCTGTACAAGGTCAGCATTAATTCTGTGTGAGAAGGGAAGAGGACTGAGATGGCTGGTGCAAAGAGTAAGTAAGGAATCGGGGAACCTGCATGCTGGATGAGAAAGAGAGCTCTCCACATCCTCGTGCCTGCTTGGGAGATGGCATCATCCCCAAGCCTAACCACCACATTTTTCATTTGTTAAAGGAAAACAGCCAAATCCCATTTTAATTTACTAAGAGCAGGTTTTAATATATAACCTTAGCCCTCAGCTTTTGCTACCTACTCTCAATATGGCATTCTGCATTCTCAAGTCTACGCATCTGGGGAAATGGTCTGATTTCCTAGGGAACTCAGTGTTGGAGGGTGGAGTCAGATTGGCCTTCCTCACTTCATGTCTGCTTTTGATTATGAGCCTTTGATTAGCTGAAGTCCTCTATCATTATGTTTTTTAGTAATGAGAATTATAAAGCAAAAATTAGGGAAAAATATACATTTCTCAGGGGAAGTTAGGTGGCTTTTCCCTAGATAATGTTCTTAGTGGGGCACTGGTCTTTTAACAAAAGAGGTGTTTCTGCTCCTTGAGGGAAATGCAGCTCCCTCTAGTCAATGCCTGCAAAGGGAAGTGCGATTTTCTCTAGGGAGTCATAACAAACACCATCCCCAAGCCCCGAGGCCCACAGAGAGAAGCAGGGATTCGGACCTTGTGTCTGCAGAGGCTGAGTGAGACTAGCAGCATTGCAGAGACAGCCTGTGTTGTTTCTATAGTAAAATAATGGTTTGTTTATTTGTCAGCTATAGAATCGATACACTTTCCATTTGTACTGCCTTTCCCATAATGTGCACGTCCTTCCCACCTGCTAAGAAGATATTTATAAAAACCCCAGGTATAGGGGCAATAGCCTCTATGCTGAAGAAATCAACAAATAAAAGTACATTGTCCTTAATGGAAATTAGAAACGATTGAATAATATTGGCTGTACAGGTTATTGTCTCTTTGTCTTCCCATTTTAGTGTACCCAGAAGCCTAGCAATACCCTTTCTTCAAAGTTTAGAAGTTTAACTGAAATGCTTAGTACTGTCAAAATATATGGAACACAATTAATATCTATGTGAAGTAATGGATATGGAACATATGAACACTTCCCAATAATTGAATGCCACAGCCTAAGGTAACAATACCCACAGACACAAATGTACACAGTTAGACATTTTGGAAAAGTTTGTTTCTTTACATTTACAGTGCTGCGAATTATGCTGTTCATCCTGTTGTTACAGCAAAATCACAACCAAATTCAAACAGACCACGAGTGACTTAAATCAGTCACTGCTAGGTGTTTCCTTCACTACTGTAAAATAACAAATGTCGCCAACATAAACAAATTAAGAACATGTAGTGTTTTAGAAAGCTAGATGTCAACATTACATTGCAGTATTATTGACATAAAGATGGGAAATACTAAAAGCTTGGCATTAGCAGATATTGTAATACAAATTAATTGTACAAATTCCAGACTGGATACCACCATACCGTGCCCTAACTGCCAAGTACAGCATATCTTCCCTACCAGTGGATCCCTTGGCCTACAGACTGTCACCTACTGGAGGGACCCAGCACAACTGTGGGGTGCAGTGGAAGTCAACCCCCTGCATTCTTAGTGAGACAGATCTTAGCTATACCTCCTGGCATTTTTTTTACCGTCCTCAACTAATTATGTTTTTCATTTCTTCTACAAAATTTATTACCTACCATGTGCTGCTCTGTTCTGAAATATTTGTCTAAGTAGCTTTACACTCATTTGTCAAATAAATTAACCTAGTATATTCTTTAATACAATCACTTTTTTCTAACTAATTGTAAACCATTCATCCTCAGACAAATTTAATCCTTAATGCTCAGCTGGATTTTAATCAAATAATAAAACTAGTGATACAGAAACTACAATAGGATTTTAAATCACTACAGATTATCTGGATAACATTACAAATGCCGTTTTGTCACATGTCCAAGAATTGGACTTAGAAAATGTCTTTTTACAGACAGAGGTGGGTTGAGCCTAGCTGGACACCATGTGCCCACAGAAGTCTTTCTATCACTCCCCTCCTCACCTGGACATTGGAGAGAAAATACAACTAAAGACTCCTGGGTAAAGATGAGGACAAGGGAGATCACTCAGCAATTACTGTCATGGGCAAAACTGGCTCAACCTAGGGAAATTAATTTAATTCATTGTCAATCAAATCAGTGTAGTATAATGAGAAATAAGAAAAAACCTATCCACCTTCCCTCCACCCCTACATCTTCCCAGGCTCATCTTCATTTGTGAATTCTCCACCTGCTCCAGCAGAACAAGGGGACAGGGAATGGGGGTTTCGGTTGGTTCCTTAAATGCTTCTGCCCATCCTTCCTCCTCAGGGGAGGACTCTTCATGCCCTTCCCCTGCTCCAGCATGGGGTCCCTCCCACAGGAGACAGTCCTTCATGAACTTCTCCAACGTGGATCCTCCCCACGGGCTGCAGTTCTTCATTAACTGCTTCAGTGTGGGTTCATTCCACAGGCTTCAGCCTTTAAGGGACAGACTGCCCCAGAGTGGGTCCCCTTATGGGACCAGCAAACCTCCTCCAGTGTGGGTTCCTCGCTCCATGAGGCCACAGGTCCTGCCAGGATCCTGCTCCAGCACAGGCTTCCCACAGGGTCACAGCCTCCGTCAGGCATCTCCCTCTTCCAGGGTGAGGTCCTCCATGGGATATCTGCTCCACAGTGGATATTTGCACCACCATGGACCTCCATTGAGGGGCAGCTGCCTCACCATGATCTGCACCATGGGCTGCAGGGGAATCTCTGCTCCAGCACCTGCAAAATGTGAAATCACCTTCAAACTGAAACTGAAGAGTGAAATTAGTTAGTTAGAGGACAAGTGCAACTACTGCAGAATATTTAGTAGATAGTATTTGCAAACACCTGCAAGTCACTTCCTAAGAAACAAAGTTATGTACATAACATAGCGTGTTATGCCTTAATAACTTAAATGCTTTTTGAGTGTTTTTGCTATTCAATAAAGCCCTTCTTGCCTGGCTGGCTTTTCTCACGCAACCACTTTACATACTGAAGAAACATCTTCGCAACATTCTCTACAACAATGTATTTGTGACAAATGGAACACCCAGTAATTGCAATAGTCCTCATGTCCACAGGCAGGGTCTTTGGCAGAAGGTCAAGTTCTTTTCAGAGTCAATTACAAAGCCCTTTTATCTACTAGAACAGGTCTTTTTAACACTTGTTTTCCATTCACACTGAGAACAAATCTGCAGGTTTCCACTGGTACCTCAGGGACAAGTATATAGTGCCACTACCAAGTGAAGTTATTGGTGGCATTCCACCCCTCCAGCCTTTTCGCATCACTTCTGCATGCTGCTATGTAGCCCTGAGTGCATCATACAGAGCGCATGTAATAGCTTCAGTTAGCAAAAATCCACTGGAAAAGAGTTAATTTTAATTAAATTGAGCTGCTGCTCTGCTTTACTGTGTTGCCTCCACAAACAGCTACAGATGCAGAAATGGGTGACTTGGGATGGCACCACTGCTACATTTAAAATTTATTCTCCTTTTTCACACTAAAATGTAGTGTATATATGAGTGCCAGTTAGATGATCCAAAATTTTTCCTTTCCTAAAGAACATATGCCCAGTATGTTTGAGACAGTTTTTGACTCTCCTCTCGGTTCATGGACTAAATTACTGTGTAAGTCCTAAGTCAAAGTTGCATTGCCTTCCTGCCTTCCAAGAAAAGGTTTGTTTTTAACTGGTACAGTAATCACATACATGAATCAATTATTTCACTGTTGTGCTGTGCAGTCCATATACATCCAAGTGCTTAATTCACAGAATCACAAAATATGCTGATGTGGAAGGGAGCCACAAGAATAATGTAGGATTTATTAAGTATATTTTTAATATACTGGCCAAATTCCCATTTTATTATTGCTTGATGAAATAATAACAAAGTTAGAATGTGTTAGATTATTTTGGTATTATTTTATTTTTGTTATTAATTTATCTTTTACACAGAAGTATACAGCTTACCATAACCTTAACATCATTATAGAGCAAAGCAGATGGAATATTGTAAGCTGAACTGATTTTAAAGTCCTCCAGTCTAGGTTAATAGTCTCTCTTCTCCTAGACAAACAAAACAGAAAGACAAGATTACTTGCTTTATTTAGGACCCATCCTCTGACAGGAGTAAACGATGAACAATCCTTCTTGGAACAAAGCTGTATCCTGCAAAGTGTTATGCACTGATCTTAGTCCAGCAGCTCAGTATTTAAAGACTTGGATGAATGAGGGCCACAGCACTCAGCATCTTGCAGGAGGGAGTTCATAGTGTAGCAGCCTCTGCAGGAGACAGGATCACTGCTCTTTAGAAATGAGCAGGCTGTTAGAACGCATGGTTCAGTTACCAGTGGAAAAAAAAGAAGCTAAATATAAAGGCAGACTTAAAGTCTTCACTTCATGCAGAATCTTTTAATATATTTTGAATTAAACCTATGGTGTCCAGGAATCTGGATTGCCATTTGAGAGAAAGTATTTTGAGATAGAAAACATATTTTTAGAGACTACAGAAAAGGCTCATCATGCCACAAATTCATATGAATGTCATCTCTATGTGTAAGGGAGAAGATTCAGGAGCTAAAACTATGAGACATGCTGTACCTTAACCCTGAATGAAATAACAGACCTACTAAAGAGCTTGGGGTGAGAAGGGAAAGGGGACTGAGAGCTACTGCAAGGCTGGCAAGAGCTGTGGAGCATTCAGTCTTATTAAGATGACTGTTAACAACTTTGGAACATAAATAAATAATACATACCATTCCAAAGCCATTCATGTCTTTATACTGTTTCTCATCAGAAATAAGTACAAAAGAAGAAATGTGAGATTTACAGCTGTAGCATGGAGTCCACAGGCAAGATAAAGGATATACACTTCATATATATTGTTTTTCTTTTGTAAAACGTGACATAGCTTCTTAAAAATACATTACAGTAGAGTCCATGAAAAAAATGTGGCTGAGGGAAAAAAATCAGAAACTGAAGCCATGGCTGCGATAGAACTTGCATTTTATTTCTTCTAAACATCAGTATTATATTCTAGGATGAACTGTCTCAGGACTGCTTGATTCACAAAGCCCTTTAGAAATACTTGCTGGAACACAGAAAGTGCTTCCCAGCTTTTAAAGAAAGTGTGTCTGTATCTGCATTCAGATACATTCAAATAATGTATCTTTTTAAACTTTAAACATGTCTTGTTGTATACAGCGGTCAGTAATGAACACACATGCACTTCGGTGCATATGAAAATAGTGGCTGAGACACCAAATGTTTGATATACTGCACATGCACTATTCATTAATTCTCCCTGACAATTTATAGAGCTTTCAGGTTATCGAAATATAAACTTGCACATAGCTTCAGAGCTTGGAGTGTTCACGCCCTTTTTAAATGCAGGCAACCTTTCTTCTCCATGAATTCCCATTAGGCCTCTCTAGCGCACTTGCCAAAAGGCTGCAGCTCAGCAGGTGTGGTCTTTCTGTAAATATTTCCCAGTGAAAGTTTAATGTGAACCTCTCACACATATAAAAATATAATATGCAGAGAAATGTTTGCTGGATAAGGACCTCAGATTTAAAACTGAGAGGGGAAGGCACTATGTCTTTACATATACACTAGCTATGTGTATTTGAAAGCTGCTAAGTCATTTAAAGGCACAATTCTAGAAAAGCCATAGGCTTATTCTGGAAACTAAAGGAAATTCAGGGTACTCAACACTCAGCATAATGTTTTGCAAAATGAAAGCAAAAAAGTGCAACCACATGTTTCCAGGTAGGTGGCATAAAGATTATTCACTTGGTCATTACAAAATATTTTGTAGATTAAATGTTGTGCAAATGCTACGTGTAATTGAACATAGTCTCAGTGCACCTTGGCACTGTCATGCTTGTTAGGACACAGTGATTACAGTGGTGTGCTTCTGAGAGGGAGATTACATTTCTCACACATTCTGTTCCTGACCCAACCACAGTGTGTGACCTTGTAGCTAAAACTGAACATACCAACATCTGGCCTGGGAGAAATCATGTTATACCACTTGAATTATCTCTTAAAGAGAAGTTAAAATTGGTATCTTGTAATGTTAGTTATCCTCCCCCTTTCAGCTGAACAATCTGTTCAAGGGTCTGAGTCTGGACTCACTACACATCCCACGTAGCTAATTCTTAGAACAAACAATTCCTTTGGGGTCTAAAACACTCACTGGATTCTGACTCAGTTGGAATAAATAATTTCAAGCAGGAAAGAAGTAAAATTAGCTCAGTTTTGAGGCACACATGATCAGAGAAGTAAAAGCAAGGCATCAGTATAATTTCATTACAAGGAAACTGACTATAGTCAGTCACAAGAATAAGAGAAAGATGATACCTACTCAGTTACCTACTTTATGGAAGCACTATGTGGACCATCAGCTCCTTCTTTCTCCAAAACTCCGTTCCAGTCCACCTACATTTCACTAGTTAATGATGTATTTACATCACACAGTGGAAAAGAATTGGGGACTCTCGCACTGGAGGCAAGTAATTTTATTTTTAATTCTAGTAACAAAAGGGGAAAAAAGCCTACCACCTTTATGTGGCTGTTTAATGAGGCAAGATCTGTCACCTTATGATGGAGAAGCACTTTCACGTGATAAATAATACTGACATTTCTCTTTAATATATGCTAATAGGACCACATATAACCCTTTTTTTTCCCCCCTCATGTCCAAATCCACCACCTGCAGTCTGCATAACCAAGGATAAATGGATACTAAACCTTATGCCAATGGCACCTCCACTACACTGTGATTTCTGGGAGCACAGACCACATTCATTGTGCCACAATGATTGGAATTACTTTGGGACAGGCCTGCATTGCTAGAAGACTGTTGCCCGTCCTCATCCTCCATGCAGATGTATTTGAAGGTATTTGTCAAAACCCTTGATGTTTGGTTTTCTATTTGCTTTTTTTTCAGTTTCTGCTAGAGCATCCACTAGTAAGCTGCTGTGATCTATTCCTGCTGATAAATTTATGGTGGAATAAGCACCTAGTGAGGCTGCAGCACACAGGGCTTGAATACAACAACCACTTCATGGACAGCCACAATAAATTCAAAACTGTCTCTCTGCAGACCAGTGCTCCTAACACATGGAATTAGCACAATACAGTAGGATCACCATTATGCTTTTAAATGACAAGTGGGTTCATACACCTGAGCAACTGAGCAGTGCAGCGGTAAATTGCCGTAGCGCTCCACAGTACAGCTATGAGCACATTGTATCCATCCCCTGCAGGCCTGGGTAGTGTTGGCCAACCCAGCATTAAAACTGTTCGGGTAATGGAGGTTCTTTGGTTTCGCCACAGATTACAGGTATCAGAAGTAAACCAAGGTTAGTTCAGTTACCACAAATAATGTCAGCTGCAGAACTTTTTTCACTGTCAGGGCAAGCTCATAGAAGAACTTTTCCATACAGAAAAGATAGATGGTACCAGGATTTTGAGAAAGTCTTGTATTTTCTGACTCATGAAACTGGTCTTCTTTGCCAAAGAGAGCTTGGCAAAAGAAAGTCTGACTGTATGCTTACAGCTGCAGGGAGGGAGGCAGAGTGAGACGCAGTTTCAAAAGTCCTTCCAATAGCAAATGAGTGAGTAACGAAATGGCAGATTATATTCAATCCAAATATTAAACATACACAATGGATTACTTTAATTTACTTAGCACTTAAGAAAGAGGCCTCTGAGTCATTGTAGCTTTTGTACTTCCCCCAGCGGTGCTTTCCTTTTGAGGCATGTCACAGCACAGACTGCATGGGCTGTATAGAGATGGGATTTGCTGAAAATAAATAACATTCTCCTTCTAATGGAGATTTAGAGGTTTTGGGTAAAGTCATAAGAGAAACCTATGGTGTGAGCATTCATTAGAAGAGTTATAAGGACTGTACAAGCAGTAATGGTAGGACAGAGTAACAAGTAGTGGTATGTTTATTTATGTATTTATTTATTGTACATAAACACAAACACATTTTGAGTAATGTTTTTCTTCAAGAAGTCTCTTCTTGCAAGTATAAATCAATAAAACAGCTCACAAACTTAAGGAAGAAGACACCTGATTATTTGCCAGCTAAGATATCTAATGCTGTGCAGTAATGTTTTTATCGGTCTATTTCTAAAATTTCTCATTTACTCATATTTCTCCCTACAGCTTGTTTATTGCCCAAATTTATTTAATTTTTCGATAATGTTTCCTCAAATAAATAAACCGTGCCCTTCAACCGTCCCTTGCAGTCAATTATATTAACTAGGACAGCTATTCTTTGGACATTTTATAAGACACTGAAACTCTCATCTGAACTAGGCCACCAACTAATTGCTATGCACAGGCAACAACACCACATTATTTCTGAAACTCTGTCATTCTTGCCCTGTAACTGCAAATCCACAGTAATGGTGAATTATCTTGTACATGGCCACTTGAAACCAGAAAATCTGCTGTTCAAACAAAGTCTCTGTTACTTCTTTTGTTTTCCACAACAGAAAATAACATTGGACATTTTTACAAATTAAGGCCAGAAGAAATAATTTTAACTACGAAAAAGGACATAATGCTATTTGGAAAACATTGTCAAACTTCAAAATGACCAGGTTAGCTCATCTTCAAAATATTGTCTTAGAAATACAGCACCCTTTTGGGGTTTTGGTATGGGAAGTTATTGTTACCCCAGTAGAAATTTTTATTAGATGCTTGTTAGCTTCATATTAAGAATTTATGGTATGCAGAACCACTTTATTAAAGCTATAGTCTCCAGACCTTTGAGGGCCTCTATAGAGCTATACAGAAAGACTCTGGATGACAATGTGAACAGGTCTATCAGTGAATAAGTTCATGGGACATTGATTGCTACTACCTGAGCAACCATGAGGTGCGAATCATCTTAAAATCATCTCCATCTCTTGGCTGGAGAGAAACACTCTTCTTTATGCTCTAGTGAAGTGTGAACTATGAGCCCTTACTTGAGTGTTCTCTTTTAGGTGTTAAGCTTGGTAAAATGATAAACAGTGAGATCGAGTGCACCCTCAGTAGGTCTGCCAGTGGCACAAAGCTGTGTGGTATGGTTGACATGCTGGTGGGAAGGGATGTCATCGAGAGGTACCTGGACAATCTTGAGAGAGGCGTATGTGAACCTCCTGAAATTCAACAAGGCCAAGTGCAAGGTCCTGCACCTGGGCCAGGACAATCCTAAGCACAAATACAGGCTGGGTGGAGAAAGGATTGAGAGCAGTCCTGGGAAGAAAGACCTGGGGATTTGGTCAACAAGAAGCTCAGCATGAACTGTAAAAGTGTACTTGCAGACCAGACAGGCAACCACATCCTGGGCTTTGCACTATGAAAACAGGCTGAGACAGCTGGAATTGTTCAGCCTGGAGAAGAGGAGGCTCCAGGAAAACCTTATAGCAGCCTCCCAGTACCTAAAGGGGGCCTACAAGGAAGATGGAGAGGGACTGGACAAGGGGGAATGGCTTTAGACTGAACTCTTTTAGGTTTAGATTAGATATTAGGAAGAATTTATTCACTGTGAAGATGGTGAAGCACTGGAATAGGTTGCCCAGAGAAGCTGTGGATGCCCCATCCTTAGAAGTGTTCAAGGCCAGGTTGGATGGGGCTTTGAGCAGCCTGTTCTAGTGGGAGGTGTCCCTGCCCATTGCAGAAGGCTGAAACCAGATGATCTTTAAGGTCCCTTCCAGCCCAGGCCATTCCATGATAATTCTTTTGCCCTTGTGTTCTGTACTCATGCTGAAGCTGTCTAGGTCTTTTACAAGTAACTGCAAACCAAGCATCATTGCCATTGATGCTCATGTCCTTTACCTAGTCTTTACAGCCTCCTGTTAAAGCAGAGTGGCAATTCTCTACCTCAAAAATTACTGCCTCATCTTTCTTCCTGGATGATTCAAGTGATTTTAACTTTAAATTGGTCTTGTCTAAATGATTTGTACATAAAAAACCTAAGCACGGCTGGAATCTCATGTGCTAAACCTCACAAGCTTTGGCAAGTGAACTGCATGTAAAGGACCGCACTCAGTTCCCTTTGCATAAGGAAGGGTTTCTGATGAACTAGGACTTGTGTTTGAGCTTCTGCCAACATTTTTGTCAGGAGGTTTGTTTTTAACATTGCTAATGATTTGGAAAACAAAACAGAGTTTGTAGAACAAACTCCAAAATATTTATGGTAATTAGCACGTGGAAAAGAAAAAGCCCTTCATGGGCTCCTGTGTATAGGAGACGAAGCAGTTAAGAGAGGAAAATTTCTGAACATGCTTTGTCTGTTGCTAAACTGTTAAAATTCCTGTACCAGACATAACCATGGAAACAAACAATGGAAGTGCACTTGCTAATACTATTCCAAAATTATCCTAAAGGTGCTGAAGTTGTTTGAAATTTTGTCTGTAATTGGCAGAGCTGAAAGAATTCACCCTCTTTTTATAAACAATGGAAGGATTTCTGCAGATTTTCCACTCTTACTGCTGGAACATAGATCTGATACAGCAACTTAAGTAAAAGTGCTGTTTGGGGCCTTTTTCTAAATCTTATTATTCCTAGTAAGACAGTGAACTCCCAGTATTAAGATACAAATCATGCCATAAAGTGATAGTAATTTAATTCTGGCATTCAAAAATCTTCAGTTCTAAATTCAGTGTTAGTGCAACTAAAATGAAGCCAAGAAAAATTTGTTCTGAGACAGTTAACCAAATGGTCTAAAAATTTTTAATTCTCCTAATCTGAAATATTCATCTACAAAATACTTCTAAAATATTTAAGATAGAAATAAATGTGCACATCTAAATTTCTAAAACTATGTGCAGTGTTAAATATAGGCATTTGCATTAGTGATGAAAAGATAACACGATCAAGATTTCCTGTCCTTCAGATAAGCAAGCTTCGGAAGCTAGAAATATTTTACATTCCTCATCCCCAGCCAATTCAGGAAATTAATTTTAACAGGGTATTTCAAGGAAGATTTGCTTGGTTTTGAATAGTTTGAAGAGAAGGAATGCGAGTTTTCACGCCTTTATGTAGGTCATTTAAGTCACTCCAGAGTGTCCGTATATTAAAATACTGACATTTTAAATCACTTTTGAAATCTATTATTCCTCACATCAATTTTGTTCTTGTGAGATTAAAAGACAACAAGTGAACAGTTGGGCCTCTACAGTTTTGGGTTTTTTTTTGTAGAAATAGAAAAATTCTTAGAAAACTGCACTATTTGGACAAACACTGGAAAAGGGTTCAATGCTTATTTTGAGCATTATTTAATCTTCTTGAAACATAAATACAGCCAGAATATTTCTGAGAACATGCTGCACCATGGCATGCATACTTTAATTCCCTTGTGCTAGATTTACTATAATAACAAGGACCACCAGTCAAAATGTTAACACTGGGATGTGGGAAAATTAAAGCCTCATTCTACTCCAGGCTTACTGTGAAACACTAAGTGAGTGCCTATGTAGACATGCAATTACTTCTGTATGTCTCTTCCTAATTTACATTTGACTTGAGAAGTGATGGGAGTTCTTAATGGTACCATGTGTATGTGGACATGCTCTCACAGTGCTTCAACATCTCCAATAACATGTGACACCTCTACAATGGAATGTTGACTAACAGAAACAGGCATTCTTACTGTTTTATTGATTTACAAATATATTATGTATGTGTTATGCTGAAATAATTCTAGTATTTCTATGAATCCAGCAATGGATTCCAAAATTGTGGAGTCTTATGATACTTACCACTAGTTGTTGAAGTTCAACAGTTTAACTAAATTTAATGCATGTAGGATAAAACCCTTAGCAGAAAGGGATAAAGTATGAGAGGTATGACGCAAGTTCTGAGTAAAAGCCCACTGATCAAACTGATACAAGCCGTAACAGAAGGAGAGTCAGAAACTGAAGAGCAAGATCAAAGAAAGCTGGTGAATTCATGAGGAGGAACAGCCTTTTGTGGCTCTAATGAAATTCCTGTAAAAATGTTCAGAGAATTTGTCACTTTCAGCAGTGTACTACCTGCAGAATGACGTAACAGTCCACGTTGGAAACGAGGTCTGAAGTTCACCTGGCCCAACCTCCTGTTGTCAACAGAGTGAACTTCAAAGCTGGATTGTTCACGGCCTTGTTAAGTTTTGAAATGCTCCAGGCATGAAACTCTTTAACCTCTCTTGGTAGCCCTCTTGAGTGCTCACCATCCTTCTGCTTGAAAATGTTGTGCTTAAGCCCAATTGGATGTTTTCTGGGTGCACCTTGCTACTGCCACCTCTTAGCACTGCACTCCTCATCTGTGAACAGTCTGGCTCTGCCTTCTTCATACCCATCTCCTGGCCAGGGTGCGGTGCGGGCTGGGGCCAGGGGGGTCCCCGTTTGGGCCAGCAAGGCAGGCAAGGCGTCACCAGCCATGGCTCTTCCCACCACCCCCACTGAAGGAGGAGGGCAGCTGGGGCAGCCCAGGGCAGCCCTGTCCATGTGTGCAGCGCTGCTGAGGCCGGTCTGAGGCTGAGCTCAGGACGTGAAGCGGGGTCAGCCCAGTGAGGGTAACCAGGGTCAGGGCCAGCCTCGTGACGCCTGAGTGACTCTGTAGGGACGAGGCTGTGAGGCCAGGCTGGCAAGTCAGCCCACAGGTGGTCAGGGTCCAGGACAGCGGGGCCCATGGGCAGGCCCACACAGGGCTGTGGTGCTGCTGGGGCAATGATCGATGACCCTGAGAGCTGATACGGGGTATTGAACCATGCCAGGGTGGGCAGGAGCCCTGGGAGTGTGGGCAGGGACAGGCAGGCTGGCAGTGCTCAGAGTGCTGGCACTTGTGCATTTCAAACCTTCTACTAGATTCTGCTCTTAACTTCAGGAGTGCATTACCTACTTTGAAGTTAATCTTTTTCAAAATCCACCTTCGTGTTATAAAAATCACTTCTAGATAATAAAAAAATCATTCTTAAACAATAACCTGCAAACATACTGCTTATACAGTTCAATTTTTGCTTCTCCTTCAGACTAACTAAAAACTTATCTCCCCACCCAATGATGAAAAATTTAACTTCATTTTCAAATTACCAAGCACAAGTCAGCAAGCACTACTGTAAAATGTTTGTTATAGAGACTTTAAAAATGCTTCAACTCTGTTTGTAGATCATGAAACAATATTTTTTAAAACTAACTTTGTGTCCCTGCCAAATGTGACTTGGTACTGCCAACCCAATAAAAAAATTTGTAACTCAATAAAAATTTGTAACTCAGTAAACAAATGTATAGAAACACACGTTTCTGTAAATACAGGAGCAGCAAAAGGAGGGTTAAAGGAGCATCTCCATCCTTTATTTAGTCACTGTCCCTGGAGGTATTTAAAAGTGGTGTAGGCGTGTCACTTAGGGCCATGGTTTAGTGTTGGACTTGGCAGTGCTGGGTTAACAGCTGGACTCAATGACCTTAAAAGTCTCTTCCAATGAACTCACCCAATCTCCATCCCCCCACAAAAGGACCCGGGGTTATACCAGACCACAAGCCCAGCAGAAGTCAACAGCGTTGTACTATTGCAAAAAAGCAAACATTGTGCTGACAAGTATGGAGGACACTGGCATGGTTCAAACATGTGAAGTAAAGCTTTACATTGCTTCAGGGCTGATGAGGTTTTGCCCGGAGTACCGTGACCCCACAGTGAACACCCAACTGTTACTGGTGATAGTTTGACTACAGATCTTAATGAGGTAAGTCAGACATGACACACAAGTACTATCCTAAAAGTAGTTAACTGGATGTTTTCATCAGGACATAGGAGCTCCCTTTCTCTTCTTCCAAACTGGTAGCCTGGAAAGCTAACCCCTCCCCAGTGTTACAGCAGGATATGCAGCTCCCAAAATCAACAGTGGTTCAAAAAATAGTTTGAGGGAGCCCAAATCCTCTGATCACTCATAGCCTAATACAAGGATGTTTCCCAAGTTCCATTCTTAAATATTTAAACACAGTGAGTCATCTTAATTAAATGCAATGAAGAAATTTTTTTTCCTGTACTTATCTGTCCTTACTACAGGCTTGCCAAAGCAGGTTGTCAAGTTTCTGGCTGAGATAGAGTTAATTTTCTTCCTAATATCTGGTACAGTGCTGTATTTTGGATTTAGAAGGAGAATCATGTCAATAACACTCTGATGTTTCAGCTGCTGCTCAATAGTGTTCACTCTTAGTCAAGGACTTTTCATTCTCTCGTACTCTGCCAACAAGGAAACACAAAAGAAGCTGGGAGGGAGCATAGCCAGGACAGCTGACACAAAGGGATATTCCATACCATACAAGATCATGCTCATTAAATTAAATTGGGATTTGGCCATGAGGGGCCAACTGCTGCTCAGGGATGGGCTGGAGTTTGGTCAGAAGGTGGTGAGCAATTGTCTTGTGCATCACTTGGTTTTCTTGGGTTTTACTCCTCTTTTTTTATTACCTTGCTTTCAATTACTATTATTACATTGTATTTTACTTTATTTTGTTTATCAAACTATTCTTAACCCATATGTTTTACCTTTTTTTTGAGTTCTCCTCCCCCTCTCAGGAAGTGAGCGAGCAGCTGCATAGTGCTTAGTTTCTGGTTAGGGTTAAATCACACCAGCAATCTTCCTTCTAGTCTTTTCTTTTTTCCTAGGACTCCTTTCAAGTAGAGCTTTTCAAATATCCTTAGTACATCTGAGGAGATTTGAGAGAGACAAGAATTACAGAAGGTGGGAAGAAACCATAAGTACTTACAAAAAATAGTGAGTAAGAGTTTTAAAAGTGTTCCATATAGAAACCATTTGAGAAAAAGAATTAAGCGCCTGCCAGAAGGGCAAAACCACTGGATTTTCTGTCAGAAACACACCAATAATGTACAATGCCCACTAATAATCTGCATGTGGGCTACCATTTACAAAAAATCTGTATTGTGTTCACAGCCGTTACAAATAATTTGGTCACTTACAAAAGCTTTATTTATAGTCCTTATAAAAAGGAATATATTATGCAATTATTGTGCAATGCAGTCGTCTTTTGGAATAATGGCCTTTGGCTGCAGATGTAACTGCTGAGCATTACTCCTTTGGACCTCTGAATTATTTTTACAGTTTGAATATTTTGTGGTCCTAGAAAAGCCATTCTAAAATTTCTCCTGATCAAAGATACTCTCTAAAGGCAATACCAATGCACAACTGAATTTGAAGGAAGGTATGAAGTCCAGAAGAAAAGTAATCACTAACAGCAGACTTGGACAAATAAATCCCTACTAATCTCATTAAATGGTAAGATGTTCCAGGTCTCAAGTGGAAGATTTCTACAGATGACAGGTGACACGACACCATTTTTTCTTGTTTCTTTGGTCTTCCTTTTGAGCTGAAAAGATCTGTTGCCATTCTTACAACTCATTTATCTCAAAAGATAGTTATGATTTAGTTTTTATTAGTGTTTGGACACAACAAATAGAAATAAATTGTATTTTTAGTAAGATAGGGAGGAGTAAATTTGCACTTAAAACATATTAGTAAATGGTTTCTGAATTCTGATTACATAAAAAAATATGTATATATCCCAATAAACTTGACTTTAATTAGCTTCTTCATTACATACCTTTTTTAACTTGGGCAAAGTGAGTCAGGGCAAGTGCTTAGCAGGGGTCAGACCTCTGAGCAGGTACTCACAATGACTGCAGTGACTTTTCACATAAATCAAAGAGGGTTTTTTTATAAACAGTGTTACAACATGAAGGTAAAAATTACATCAATACACATTACTCCCAGACAAAATATTGCACTAGATTAGCTTTCTATCAGAATGGTTTCAGTCTACTCACAAAGAAAGCAGAAAGGATGTTCCTATGTTGCTTTTCTATTTTATAACTAAGAAAGAGCTGAAATGAAACCACATATCTCTGATACCTACTAAAGGTAATATTCACGACTTGGGTGGGAAGGAAGGTATTTAGCTAGCCAGAGAAATCCAAGGAAAGCTGGATAATTGATCAGAAAGACTCCAGGTTTAAAGTTTTGAAGAAACTTTTAATTTTATTTTACTGCTTTCCATAATACTGAGATGGTGGAGAAAGGGAGAAATCTATTTACTGAATTTTCTGCTGACTTGCAACTCAAGTTTCCAGAAATAGAGACTTGGAACGCTTCCAACTTTCCCTTGTTAGTTAGCTGCAAATAAACTTTTCAGAGCTACTTTATAGGAAATTCGGTAAAGGCCAGTGGGACTGTAGAAGTCTTTTTTTTTTTTTTAAATAAAAAATTAGGTAGTAGTATGGATACAAGGCCTACTGATAAAATGTGTAGAGGTAAGTTTGAAAGAGCTGCAAAACCTGTATCTGTTCATTGCTACTTGATAATAGAAACCAAACCCTTCTAAATGAATCCTCTAGTCACACTTTCAAAGCTGTGTAAATTCTCCAGCAGGACTACAGCATCCGTATGAAAATTATTTTTGCTTATATACATGAATTTAGAGGAATAAAGCCACAGTCATACAGTACACAGTGGGTTGTATGCAAGGAATTTCAGAACACACAGCAAACAAACGTCAGGGCTAGCGGTACAAACCGGCTAAACACCTGCTCTGCCCCAGTGCTCTCCATCCTGACCAGGCATAACCCCAACCAGCACAGCTGAAACCAACCCACAGCTAATTACATCAAACATGCGCTCCGGACTGTACGAAGCTATGAGGTCCGTCCCCTTCGGGAAAGATTGGATTTCATGGCCATTTAAATAGCAGAAGGAAAGGGAAACTTGAACGTGAGTCAAGCGCAAAGGCCCGGCTCCTGCGGGAGGCCGCGCCAGGGGGTTCAGCTGGGCCGCGGGGTGCGGTGCTCGGCAGCCCCTGTGCCAAACCCAGCGTGACGAGGCAGAGCCGCGCCTGCGAGCCCCCCGCAGCAGGTGATCCCAGACCGGCCTGCTTCTCCGGGCGGCCTCTCCGCTGCGCTGGAAGGCAGCGCAGGCTGCATCCCTGGGCATCCCTGCACCCTGCGGGTCCGCAGCCCCGCTGCCCTTCGCACCTGGGCGGCCGCCCGGGTGCGCGCGGAGCCGCCGGTGACTCAGCGGCTCCCCGGTGACCCCCTCCCGCGGCGGCGGCGCCTCGCCGCGGCTCTGCCCCCTCC